>CAUYPK010019184.1:0-16568 GCA_963574355.1 Loris lydekkerianus
ATTGAGCTGCAATAAACAGCTGCAAGTGTCCTTATGATAAAAGGATTTTTTCCTTCCAGGTAGATGCCCGGTAATGGGATTGCAGCATCAAATGGGAGGTCTCGCTTGAGTTCTTTGAGGGTTCTCCATACTTCCTTCCAAAAAGGTTGTATTAGTTTGCAGTCCCACTAGCAGTGTAAAAGTGTTCCCTTCTCTCCGCATCCACACCAGCATCTGCAGTTTTGAGATTTTGTGATGTGGGCCATTCTCGCTGGGGTTAGATGGTATCTCAAGGTGGTTTTGATTTGCATTTCTCTAATAATTAGGGATGACGAGCATTTTTTCATATGTTTGTTAGCCATTCATCTGTCCTCTTTAGAGAAGGTTCTATTCATGTCTCTTGCCCATTGATATATGGGATTGTTGGCTTTTTTCATGTGGATTAATTTGAGTTCTCTATAGATCATAGTTATCAAGATTTTGTCTGATTCAAAGTATGCAAATATCCTTTTTCATTGTGTAGGTTGTCTATTTGCTTTGGTTGTTGTCTCCTTAGCTGTACAGAAGCTTTTCAGTTTAATTAAGTCCCATTTGTTTATTTTTATTGTTGTTGCAAATTGCCACAGCAATCTTCTTCATGAAGTCTTTCACCAGGCCAATATCTTCCAATGTTTTTCCTATGCTTTCTTTGAGAATTTTTATTGTTTCATGCCTTAAATTTAAGTCCTTTATCCATCTTGAGTCAATTTTTGTGAGTGGGGAAAGGTGTGGGTCCAGTTTCAGTCTTTTACATGTAGATATCCAGTTCACCCAGCACCATTTATTGAATAGGGAGTCTTTCCCCCAAGGTATGTTCTTGTTTGGTTTATCAAAGATTAGGTGGTTGTAAGATGTTAGTTTCATTTCCTGGTTTTCCATTTGATTCCAAATGTCTATGTCTCTATTTTTATGACAGTACCATGCTGTCTTAACCACTATAGCTTTGTAGTACAGCCTAAAATCTGGTATGGTGATCCCCCCAGCTTTATTTTTATTACTAAGAACTGCCTTAGCTATATGGGTTTTTTTTCTAGTTCCATACAAAATGCAGAATCATTTTTTCCCCAAGTCTTGAAAATACAATGTTGGTATTTTAATAGGAATGGCATTGAATAGGTAGATTGCTTTGGGAAGTATAGACATTTTTACAGTGTTGATTCTTCCCAGCCATGAGCACGGTATGTTCTTCCATTTGTTAATATCCTCTGCTATTTCCTTTCTTAGGGTTTCATAATTTTCTTTATAGAAGTTCTTCATCTCTTTTGTGAGGTATATTCCTAGGTATTTCATTTTCTTTGACACTACGGTGAAGGGAGTTGTGTCCTTAATTAGTCTCTCATCTTGACTATTATTGCCGTATACAAAGGCTACTGACTTGTGGGCATTGATTTTATATCCTGAGACATCACTGTATTTTTTGATGACTTTCAGGAGTCTTGTGGTTGAGTCTTTGGGGTTCTCTAAGTATAAGATCATGTCATCAGCAAAGAGGGAGTTTGCTCTCCTCTACTCCCATTTGCATGCCCTTTATTTCTTGTCTTGCCTAATCATATCGGCTAGAACTTCCAGCACTATGTTGAATAGTAATGGTGATAGAGGACAACCTTGTCTGGTTCCAGTTCTAAGAGGAAAAACTTTCAGTTTTACTCCATTCTGTAAAATATTAGTGGGTTTGTCAGATAGCTTCGATCAGTTTCAGAAATGTGCCACGTATACCTATAATCTTCAGTGTTCTAATTAGAAAAGGATGCTGGATTTTATCAAATGCTTTTTCTGCATCTTTTGAGAGAATCATCTGGGCTTTGTTTTTGCTTCTGTTAATATGGTGAATAGCATTTATGGACTTCTGTATGTTAAACCAGCCTTGCATCCCTGGGATGAAACCTACTTGATCATGCTTTTTTGATGATAAGCTGTAATCTATTGGCTAGGATTTTGTTGAGAATTTTTGCATCTATATTCATTAATGAAATTGGTCTGAAATTCTTCTTTTTAGTTGGGTCTTTTCCTGGTTTTGGTATCAGGGTGATGTTTGCTTCATAGAATGTGTTGGGGAAGATTCCTTCCACCTCAATTTTTTGGAATAATTTCTGCAGTACAGGAATAAGCTCTTCTTTGAAGGTTTGATAGAATTCTGGTGTGAAGCCATCTGGACTAGGGCATTTTTTGGTTGGAAGATTTGTTATTGTTACTTTGATCTCAGTGCTTGAAATTGGTCTGTTCAAGAGCTCTATTTCTTCCTGGCTAAGTCTAGGGAGAGGGTGTGATTCCAAATATTGATCCATTTCCTTCCCATTGTCAAATTTCTGGGCATAGAGTTTCTGGTAGTATTCAGAGATGATCTCTTGTATCTCTGTGGCATCAGTTGTTATTTCCCCTAGAGGTTACTAGAGATTTTACTTTTCTATTTCTCGTTAGTCTGGCCAAAGGTTTATCTATTTTATTTATTTTTTCAAAAAACCAACTCCTTGTTTCATTAATTTTCTGAATGATTCTTTTGTTTTCAATTTCATTGATCTTTGATTTAATTCTGGATATTTCTTTTCTTCTGCTGGGTTTAGGTTTAGATTGCTCTTCTTTTTCCAATTCCATAACATGGCTTGTGAGTTTGTTGATGCTCTCTCTTTCTGTTTTTCGAATGTAGGCACCTAAAGTGATAAATTTTCCTCTCAGAACTGCTTTGTAGTATCCCACAGGTTTTGGTAGCTTGTGTCTTCATTGTTGTTATGCTCAAGGAAGTTAATGATTTCCTCTTTTATTTATTTCTGCACCCAAATGTCATTCAACAGAAGGTTGTCTAATTTCCATGCCTTTGTGTGGGGTTGAATGTTTTTGTTGGAGTTGAGTTCCACCTTTATTTTAGTGCCTTGTGGTCTGAGAAGATATAAGGTAAAATTTCAATTCTTTTGATTCTTTTGAGGTTTGTTTTGTGTTCTAGAATGTGATCAATTTTGAAGAATGTTCTGTGGGGTGATGAGAAGAAGGTATAGTTTTTAATTTTGGGATGGACTGTTCTACAAGCATAGTTGTTCTAGGGTCTCATTTAAGTCCTTTATGTCTTAGTTTAATTTATGTTTAGAGGATCTGTCCAGTTCTGTAAGAGGAGTATTAAATTCCCCTGTTATTATGGTGTTATAGTATATTATATTGCTCAGACTAAGTAAGGTCTGTTTCAAGAATCTGGGAGCATTTAAGTTGGGTGCATAAGTATTTAGAAGTGAAATATCTTCTTGTTGTATTTTTCCCTTGACCAATATAAAGTGACCATCTATGTCTTTTTTGACTTTAGTTGCTTTAAATCCACGTGTATCTGAAAATAAGATTGCAACCCCTTTTTTCTTCTGAATTCTGTTTGCCTGAAAAATTGTCTTTCAATCTTTAACTCTGAGTTTTAATTCGTCTTTTGAAGTTAGGTGTGTTTCCTGCAGACAGCAAATGGATGGCTTATGTTTTTTAATCTAGTCAGCCAATCTATGCCTCTCCAGTGGGGAATTCAAGTCATTAATATTTATTGAGATAATTGATAAGTGTGGTAGCATTCTATTCATCTTATTTTGTGAGAGTCCACTGTTTAGTTTTATCTTTTGCATCATTGTGGAAATTAGGTTCTGTCCTTTAGTTTCTGAGTTCTTACTTTGCTGTTGATCCATTGTGATGGTCAGTGTGTAGAATAGGTTGAAGTATTTCCTGTAGAGCTGGTCTTGTTGTGGAGAATTTCCTCAATGTTTGTATATTCATAAATGATTTGATTTCTTTGCCAATTTTAAAGCTTAACTTAGCAGGATATAGAATTCTGGCCTGAAATTGTTAGATTTAAAAAGTAGATTAAAGGTAGATGACCATTGTCTTCTTGCTTGAAAAATTTCATTAGAGAAGTCTGCGATCACCCTGATGGATTTGCCTCTGTAGGTTAACTGGGTCTTACTCCTGGCAGCTTGAAGCTTTTCTTTTATCTTGACTTTGGACAGTATCATCAAAATGTGTCTTGGAGAAGCTCAGTTAGAGCTGAGATGACTAGGGGTCCAAAATCCCTCTGAAAGGAGTGTGTCAGAATCTTTGGTGATATTTGGAAAATTTTTATTTATAATACTCTCTAGTATGGCTTCCATTCCCCTGGGGTATTCTTGTTCCCCTTCTGGGATACCTATAACTCATATGTTTGAACGTTTCATGAAGTCCCATAATTCTGTCAGTGAACGTTTTGCTTTCTCTCTCTTCTTTTCTTTTTCTTTAACTGTCTGAGTTATCTCAAGAGCTTTGTCTTCTACGTCTGAAATTCTTTCTTCTGCATGGTCTAATCTGTTGTTGATACTTTCTATTGCATCTTTAAGTTCCCTAATTGACTGCTTCAGTTCCTTCAGCTCTGCTACCTCCTTTCTATATTCTTCATATTTTTCATCTCTTATTTGATTCTGTTTTTGGATTTTCTTTTGGTTATTTTTCGCTTTATCAGCAGTTTCTTTTATCGTTTCTATCATTTCCTTCATTGTTTTTATCATTTGTATTCTAAATTCCCTTTTTGTCATTTCTAACATTTCTTTATAGGTGGAATCCTCTATAGTAGCTACCTCATGGTCCCTTGGGGGACAGGGTGCTCTGGACTGTTTTTTCATGTTGCCAGGATTTTTGTACTGATTCTTCCTTATGGTGATTTCTTTTATCTGTTTCCTTGTTCTAATTTTCCTTTCACTTCCTCTTGTTCTTTATGTTACCATGCCTCTGGACTAGGGTTCCGATGAGTCCTTTTGGCATAGGACCAGAAGGGAAAAAAGAAAAAAGAAAAGAAAAAAGAGAAAGGAGAAGGGGTGAGTAAAAGGGAATATTGACAAAAAGAAGAGAGGCACGGAATGAGGGAGACAGGAGCAATATAGGTGCACAGTAAAGTACTTTGACTCAACCTTAAAAAACTCCAACCTCTGTGGGTGCCAGGTTGGGTGGTTCCCTTGAGGTCAGCAGCTCTTTACTAGCCTGTTTGGACACAGTACCCCACCTCCACCAAGTAGAGAGGAAAGACAAAAATGCTATAAATAAAACCAAAACATGCAAACAGAAAACTTTATGGGATAAAATTGGGGGGAAAACAAAATGTAGGGGGAGAAACACTAGCAAAAATGATATTCTAATTGTTAAATAAGGCAACAATGGAAAATTATATTAAAGCTGAAAAATAAATAAAGAAAGAAAGAAAGAAAGAAAGAAGAGAAAAATCTAGAGGGAAAGTGTTGAAATTAAACAAACAAACAAACAAATAAAAAAACCCCAAATAAACCAAAAACAAAGCAGTATATAGATCTTGCTGAATATTGTCTGGGCAACAGGCAATCTTCTGGGGTATGAGATGTTAATCACAATGCTGATACAGCTATCTGAGATGGAGACTGGAGGCCTCTGCTGATTTCTCAAACCCTGCAGGGTGGAGAGCCTAAATCTTATCCTCAGCCCACTTAAAATTCACTTTAAACTGCTAACCTTGGCTAAGCAGAATCTTTCCCAGGAAAGCACTTGTCCCTGGGATCAGTCTTGAAGTGGCTGTCTACTTACCCACTATGTCAAAACCGGTCTCACTCTATGCCTGAAAGGGCCAAGGCTGTAAAGCATCTCATTCCCCACCTTTAGGCTGCTCAGTCACTAGATTACTTGCCCAAGGTCTCCTGCCTGATCCTTGCTCTGTGACCCTGAGGGTGGAGCTTGCGAGGGCAGTTCTAGTACAATGGTTCCACACGGCCCACTATTAGCGGAACACTATTAGCTCAGGGGTTCAGTCTGGGGCTCTAGACAATGCTTAAAGTCCTCCCCACTATTGCCCAAGTTCTCCCAAGGTAGTTCAACTGAGTGCCAAGTCTAAAGAAAACAAAACAGCTCACAACTAAGGCCTTTCCAGTTTGTAATCTCACTGCTGCTATACTGACAGTTGCCTGCAGGAGTAGACTGAATGAACACACACAACCACTTGCCAATTCTCCACTGCTTTTGTCCTCCTCATGGGTTCCAGAAGTCTCTCGCTGACTACCTGTGTCCCCAAAGGTAGGTTTCTGGGCAGATCCCACCAGCCAGGGATGCCTGTATTCTTTTCTCCCCAGTCTCACTGTGCCCAGTTGCAAGGAAGCTGTTACTCAGCTGCCATCTTGCTCCTCCCCTGGAACTGTAGCTATTTTTAAACTAAAATTTCATACTAATTAAAACTGCTTTGAGTATGTGTGAGTGTGTGTGTATAAGCATATGTGTAGTTGAGCGTTTGTTGTGGGTGTGTGTATTTGTGAATGTATGTTGTGTTTGTGAATGTATGAGTGTATATGTGTGTGTCATGTATATAAGTGTGCATATGTATGTGAAGATATATTATATATCTACATGTATAAACATACAAACATGTGAATGTGTGTGTATGTAAGTGGGTGTATGGTGTGTGTGTCACATGAACATGAACACATATATAGGGTCACTGTAGTAGAGCACAACTTGATTCCCTATGGATGAAAAGGACATCAAAGATGCACCTAAAACCAGATCATAGAGAAAGATAGAGGGATAAAAGATATACCTAGAAAATCCCAGACCAAACATAAAAAAGCTGACATGGGAATGCTAATAGTGGACACAACAGAGCCACAGCAGAAAGTGTTAATGTACATAAAGAGGGATACTATAGTTATGTCCACCAATAAGATACACTGGCCATGAACTTACGTGCACTTAATAACATAATCTTGCTACAAGGAGAAACTGACAAATTTGCCACCCCAGTCGCAAAACTTTAAAACATTTTCTTATCAGAAATGGATAACTCAAGAAGACAAAAAAAATTAGTAAATAAAAGGAAAGGCAGTTTCATGAAATTTTTTATTTTATTTATTTATTTATTTTTTGAGATTGTAGTTTTTCATATTATTATTTTACATCGATTGTGGGCACAAACAATCCTTTTTAATAAAGTTGACAATTAGTTTCACTCAGAACATTTTTAATAATGCACATTAAAAAAAAGCATTCATCTTACAAATTGTTCTGCAATCCAAACATACAATTGGAGCACATTTAGAAAACAAAGCCAATGTTAAAAGACAGATTAAAACAAGTAGAACAGTACAGGTTTTGTATGGCTCATATTTTACAGTTTTCTTACTGCATCATCAATGTCAGAAATCTGTTCCTTCAGCTGGCTCCACTGCTCCAGATTTAAAGAAATACCTTTCCTTCCTGGTTTCATTTCACCTTGTAGATCCATCCGATATTCTCTAATATCAATAAAAACATTCCCTTTAAAGTCCACTAACGTACCTCATTTTCCCAATCTGAAACATGTCATCACCTCTGCTGCTGCCGCTCTGTTTGGAAGATAACAGAGCTCTTGAAGTTTCACTGGTCTTTTGCTTATTCACAGGTTTTTCTGGAGCAACTTGCCTTTTCCTCTTTAACTTTTTATCAACTTCACTGTCTGAATTGCTGCCAGAAGAGCTTGAAGATACAAGTTCCTTTGATTTAGGCATTGCTCTGCTACTGCAATCTTGTACACTCCTGCTTGCTTGGTCGTGACTGACTGTCATGAAATTTTTTAAATGGCATTATACATTCCCCTTTTAGGGACCATAATGTAATAAATTGAAAATTAACATTTAAGAAATACTTATATAACAGTATGCTTGGAAATTTACAAATTGTGCTCCTAAGTGACTAAAACTAAGATGGGAATATCAAATCATTAAGTACTGTAGGACAGGAAACTGCTATACAGTAAAACTTGTGGAATGTAGCTAAAGTAGTATTTAGAGGAAAATGTATAGCCTTTCAATGTATATACTAATTGAACAGCAAGAAAGGCTTAAAAGTATTTAAATTGAAAAACAAGAAGAAGGAAGTGATAAAGAATAGAATTAATAAAAAAGTTAAAGAAGAGCATAAATATGGCCCATTTTTTTAAAAAAATGCCAATAACAAATGTAAGTAAGAAAAAGGACTCTATTCTCAGAACCCAGGTACCTGGGTATCCCACCCCAGAGTCCTCTGCTCCACCAGACCTGGTCTCTGACTATGGGTGAGTTACTCAGCTCTGGTGCCCAGGACACATGCATGCTCTCTAAGGTCCTTGCCCTCTAGACAGCCTGTGCTCTGTCAAATGGTGACAGTAAACTCACCTACCTGTGCCCAGGGATGTGTAACAAACTAGGAATATAAGGATGACCAAGGGCTTATTCAACTATCAAGCCCTGAGTAAGTTTATAATTCAGTGTGAAGTGGCATATAAGAAGCTTGACGTGCATAAGCACTTGGCTAGCTCTCTATTTACTCAGCATCCTGGGTGGGCTCCTGCCACTTGCTCTTCCAGAGGGAGGGAGATGGAACCTGGACTTTGCAGTCCAGCCCCACCAAAATATGAAGAAATGGCCCATGGTGGAGAGTGTTCTGCCCACTCTGTGAGTGCAGAAGACACTTTGGAGCATAGCTCAAGTATCTCACTGTGGCCTTCAATCCATGTCATTCCCTTTTCTGAGTCCAGAGTCTACCCAGCTGCTCTGACTCTAGGGATCTGCAGGAAATGGAAGCCCCCTCCAAAGGATCTGACTCACACAGGGCTGCCCCCATGGGATCAGGTGCTTGCCTCCTGAAGGGTCTTCTGAGGAACAGAGACAAACACCCCTGGCTCAAGCACCCCTTCCCTCAAGCATCCTGATGTAAAAACTTAAATACAATGTCACCCCGCTGCAAACTCCTTAACATATACTTTTCTCAGGTTTGAATATTTCCTCCTTACCCGCTACACCCTCATTTCATGGATGAGAGAATTAAGTCTAAGAGAGATAAGTAATACGCCCATGATCCCAGTGTAGTAAGATGGAGTCAGGACTTGGCCAGGATACTCCAACTCCAGCCTCCATCCCCAGACGCTGGCCCTTTTGTCTTGGTGGGGGCAGGCAGTCACCCGAGTTTCCCTCAGAGCTCTCTCCACTGGCTGTGTTTCTCAGGGGCACATCAGTCATCTGCCAGCAGGAGGGAAAAGCTGGCAGCCAATTTGCAGAGAAGCTTTTTCTCCTGGTGGAGCTGAAGATAAGGAGGCCTGCATTAACCCCGGATCCATTTCCCACCTGGGGTTCTCACTGTGCTTTACTGCCACCTAAGGAAGCTGGTGGCACTAACAGTCACAACTTCCATCAGTTGCAGAGGCCAGGGAAGGAAGTTGGTAGGGGAATCCGTCTTCCTCCCCTTGATGAATGGGGGAACAGAGACCCTGACCATCAAGCCATCAGGAATTCCTCATCTGCCCACAATGTGTCCCCACAGGGAATGTTAATCAATAGATCCAATCCTCAACCCCATTCTTATGGACTGCCTGGTAAAAATGGCTTTGTTATGCTCCCTCCTGGGAAGGGTTATATTCACGGGGCTGCTGTTTAAGGCAGGGTAGGCCTTCCTGAGGCAGGGATCTTTGGGCTGTGGGCTGCTTTGACCAAGGGGAGCCACAGCCTCTGCCCAGGAAACATGCCTCCCCACACACCCACGCTCCCTTGTGGCTGGCTTGTCAGCCCACATCAACCAGGGTCTCCTCCATGTTCACGATGGGCACTGTGGGTGCTGACATGGCCCCAGGGACAGGCGTCCATCTCTCCAGCTGTACAGCATCTCTCCATCTGCCTGCAGGAGCATCCTGGCTCCAATCCTGCCCAGTGTCCTCAGTAATACCTCAACCTCAGTTTCTGCATCAGAGAAATGATGTGAAGGGCCCACCTTGCCCCAGGCCATGAGTGTCTCCTGCTCCTGACTTAGCAGTCACTTTTCTGGACCTGAGAATGACTTGGGGGTGGGGGCTGTCTAATCCCTTCCAGGGGTTACTGGGGTGGAGAAGTAGGTCATGCAGCTGCAGCACTGGGCCCCAGGCAGGGCTGCCGAGCCTGGGAGAGGCCTGTGCCTCAACCCAGACCATGGGAGACAAGGCCCTTCCCCCCACAGCCCCAGGGCTCCCTCTGCCCTCTGGCTGCACTTCCCTGGTCACATTCCCTAAACCTCCAGGACACCTGTGGCTCTCCCATCCTGTGTCTGTCACCCCGGTCCTCACTTACAGGGCTCTGAGTTGACACAAGGGCACTGTTGCAACTCTCAAAGGTACAGGGCCTCAGGCAGGAAGTGGCACTGGAATGCAGGGTATACCTAGGGTGCAAGGCCTGCAGGAAAAGGCTTGATGACTGCCAGTCTGCATGGTGACTGTGGCTGCACTTAGCTCTGCTCTCAGGTATGCACTGTCAGGAAATCCCAGGGGACCTTTTAAATCACCCAGAGTCAGTCCAGGACAAGGCTGGAAGGAAGCCTAACTTCTAGTGGGGAGGGTTCATCATACTGCAGGCAACCCTAGCTGGGGAGCACTCAGAGCTCAGCCAGCACAAACTGGAGGTCTACTCAGGTCCCCCACACTGCACCTCAGGCTCTATTGTAGCCTGGACAAGAGCAGTCCTCCAGGGGTGAGTCTAGCCAGCAGGGATGTCTCTGGGACACTGTCCTGAGACCCTGGCCCCTTAGTGCTCTTGGTCTCTCCCAGGTTGTTCCTGGAGCCCCAGCAGGCCAGCCTGAACTGCACCCCTTGCTCCTCTCAATGCACTTCCACCCCTTTGTCGCCACACCATCAAGAGACTGCCCTGGGCAGCTCAGGTGTCTGGGCCTAATGTGGGTGAAGGCCTGCCCTGCTCTGTGTCACTTGTAGGCTCCAAAGTGGCTGTACAGGACCCAGAGTCTTCCCAGGCACCCTGGCCTTCCTGATCTGGACCCACTGGGCTCTGGCCTCTGCTGAGGAACCCCTGCCTTTGACAGTGACAAAGTCTCCATGGACACTAATGTATGGCATGGTGTGTGTGTGAGAGAGGGAGAAACAACAGTGGTCTTGGTGGCCAAAGCCTCCCCACCCCCTTGCAGAGGTGGAGACAGGAAAAGGAAAGGGAGGAACCTTGGCCTCTCCTGTTGTCTGGGTGCCCCAGTACTAGGGCATGTCTCCCTGGTTTCCTGCACTCTCTGCAGCTTGGCCTCCCAGGGCTGAGTGTGTCCTGCAGGCATCTCCAGGTGTGAAGAATGGTGCTGAGCAGTCATTAGTCCTGCCTGTTGCCTGCCACTCGGTCCTGGAGAGAGGTGTCCATCTCTCCAGAGGACAGCATGGACTCAGGTGGTGGTGAGTCCTCTGTATGATGTGAGGAGCTAGGTGTCTGCTTTTGTCCATGTAGCTGCACAGAGGCCCTGTGGCCTTCAAAGCTGACGCCACAAAGCCTCCAGCCCCTGTGTCAGAATGTGGGGCCACCCCAGACCTCTGGATCCCAGCACCAGTTCTCAGAAAGGACATGGGACAGAGGAACATGCCAAGAACCACCATAGGGATGCAGCCAGCCAAATGCAGGGCAGTGGGTCTGTGAGACAGAAACAGCACAAGAGGAAACATGGGGGGTGCAGGTGTGGATGAAGGGTGAGCCTTGGTTGGATCCGGGTCAAAAATGAATCACAAAAAACAGACACTGCGGACAATTGGAAATGTGAACACTGATTGGGTATTTGATGATAATAAGGGATTATGGTTAATTTTTCAGATGTGAAAATAGTGTTATGTCTATTTATTTCTAGAGATATACTGAAATATTTATGGATGAAACAACATGATGACATCTTGGATTCACTTTGAAATAAGAGGGGAAGAAGATGTGGTGTGGTGAGCCACGTGGGCTGTAGGTTGGTAGTTTGGGGTGGATGGTGGGTGTTCAGGGGCTTATTACACCATTCTGTCTACATTTGTGTATGCTTGGAATTCTCCATGAGAAAGGGTAACAAAATGAAATGAAACCATGAGGCAGACTCCACGTGGATGGAAATATGGTCTGCAGCACATCCTCTGGCAGCAGCTTCTGCAACCCCTTCCCCAAACCAGGGGCAGCTCTGATGCCCCTTCCCCCAGGAACAGGCAGTAGCAGGCAGCAGGCTGGCCAAGGCCTTTCATCAGCAGAGAAACGCTCTGCTCCCTGTTCAGATTCACACAGGTGAAGATTGTCGTGCCCAGGTAAGAGCAGATCCCCAGCAGCCACCCTGGGGTGGGAGCCACACAAACAGGAGAGCGACTGTTGCCTCTCAACATAGAGAAGGGCTCTCCTCCTTCATGCAGGAAGAAGATGGAATGGCAGTGGGTGCGAGAACAGGCAGGAAGGAACCAGGGGAAATAACCACAGAGGCAAAGAAATGGGAAAGATGCTAGAGATGCTTTTACTTTACATTATGCACATTTCAGGCATTTTTAGCTTTGCCAACTGCTATGCAGGTAAATTTTAATACCTGGATAGACAGAATAACTTTCTAGAACCATATATATGACCAAAATTAACCCTTGAAGAATATAAATAAAGTTTACGTTTCTAAACTTTAACACTACAAGGGCCTTTGATAGTTCGATAGCCATCAACTGTGGAGACAGATGTGTGTGCAAATATGCACCCACCCACAGGCAAAACCTCACAGATACCACTAAGGCAAAAGAATAGGCCAGGACTCTCGCTGTGATCCAACATGGCAGCCAATCACCACAGAGAAGTGGGACGCAGGAGAAGAGAGGAAGGCAGAGTGATCAGCACAGGCAGATGTGTGACTCGCTGCCAAGGAAATCCAACAAAATCAGCTAAAAGTCAGAGAATTCTGTAGAGTTGCTGCGATCAAATACAGTACACAAAAATCAGGGGCTTTCTAATGCATAAATCACTACTAAACAAAGATGTAATGAAATAAAAAATTTCATTCACAAAAGCAATACATAAAGTAAAAATATTTAGAAATCATCTTACTAATTGTGTGGAACCTTTAGGAAGAAAACTCAGAACTGCTACCGAAGGATATAAAAAGTGTTATGCTAGAATTGTAAAATCTACAACTATAATTAAGATGGTTTGATATTGCACGAGAAATTTATAAGACAAAGTCCAAAAATGGCATCAAAATGGAAATAGGGTGACACTACAGTCATGAGGGCAGTAATGGACCATTAGGTAAGTCAAGTGTGACAACAGATCAGCTGGATGGAATAATGAGATTTTTTTGTTACAATAAAGTTATTTGACTCTAAATCAATTCTGGACATAAAAGAAACTTAAGTATAAAACACAAAACCATAAATTACTAGAAGCAAACATGATTTTTTTTTTTTAAATTTTAGAGATGAAGTCTCACTCTGGCTCCAGCTGGTCTTAAACCGCTGAGCTCAGGCAATCCATCCTTCATGGCCTCCCAAGTGCTGGGATTACAGGGGTGCGCCACCCCACACAGCCAACATGATTTTTTGAAAATAAAACCTTTCTAGGCAACATCAAACAAAATTAATTGATTTTAATGATTGACATGTTTGTTTAAACAAACATTTTAAACTCTGGTATGGTAAAACAAACAAATTGGGGAAAAATATCTTCAACACATGAGACAGCCAACGGCCCTGTTTCCTAAAGGGACCAAAAGCTCTCATGCACCCATAAGAAAAGATAACCCAATAGAAAAGTGAACAAAAATGTAAAGAAGAAGGTGCTTAATTTCACTCATAACTAAATAAACACAAAATACAACGAGATGCTTTTCTCATTTGAAATTGTTGTTAATATCATGCCCTTTGGAAAGATGTGCAAATCTTTTCAAAGCAATTTGGCAAACTCCCTTTACAAATTAAAAAATTTGCTTTTGCCCAGGTTATTTTTAGCTGATTCTTCTGGATTGTACTGTCAGAAATTTTTCCTAAGAAAACACTTGGAAATTCTTCCAAGTAGAATTTGAACAAGTACCGTCCCTAGCGTGTCATCTGCAGGGATGGAAGCTGGGAACAGCCGGGCGCTGCCTGTGCAGATGCTGAATTTGCATAAATGTGTTTCTGAAGATACACACCAGAAATGGTTAACAGTGATCACCCTGGGGAGAGGAACTGTTGTGTGTGTGTTGGGGGTGGGGGGTGGGGGGAACGCTGTGGGCTTTTACTTTACATTGTGCACATTTCAGGCTTTTCAGGTCTATTCGAGGTTTATTAGGTACAGGTATCACTTTTAGTAAAAACCAAATTAAAACAACAATAGCAACAATAACAACAACAAAACAACACATGGATAAAGGAACAAAAACTGGAAAAACTCAACTTACTACTTTAACAGAAGGTGCCAGAAGTATGGGCCAATTTATCCTAAGAAGTCAACAAGTAGCAAATATTATACCATTTCAAGAGCATGTGCACAGTCGTGATCATCCAAAGACTGGGTGAGAGAGCTCTGAGCAGCAAGCCCCAGCCCTGGACAGGACAGCCCCATGATGATTATGCATACCTTCTCCCCAGAAAGTTCCTCCGAAATTCAGAGGGACTGAGCAAGTTATGAGAAAAAATACCCTGATTCAAATGATCCATAAAATGTATATCAAGCAGTGAAAAAACATTACAATGCCTTATGCTTCATAAGTCAGAGTGGCTCATGTCTCTCAGTCTCCTGACCTGGCAGTTGGACCTAAACCCCTTGGTGGGACCTTGCTCTCGATGGCATCTCAGAGTTGGGTGGGTGGGATGTGGGCTTGGAAGTCTCTGTAATCCCTGAGATGCTAGACCTCTCTGGGTCTTACACTTGGGCTAAGTTAAAGGAGCCCATCCAGTCTAGGTATTGAGGGACACAGAGGACATTGGGGACACAGCCAGGGACTGGGCCCCCCCAGGTCCCCTCCCCATGCCTTCCCTCAGCAGGGCTGGGTGGGGCCTAAATGCAGAGGTGCACAGAGTCCCTCCTATACTCTACCCAGTAAAAGGCCCCTGGTTGGTTTCCACCTGCTCCTGCCCCTGCCCTGGGGCAGCGTAGTGCTGTGCAGGGACCTGCTTCCATAAGGCATAGAGATCAGCTAGGGGCCTTCCTTTATGGAGACAGAGCAGGGCTGTGGTGCTCCCCCAGCTGTGTCAGTGGCATTACAAGTCTCCCAGAGGCTGGGTGGGTGGCCCAGTATGGTCCTGGGAGCTCTTGGGGGTGGAGGTGGCCCCAGACTGACACTGGGTCTGGGCCGAGCGGAAGCTGCCATGGTGAGGCTGGTGGCTGGGGCAGCAGGGCCAGGCCTTCATTCGATTTGGGAGCGCCTCTGTGGCCCAGGCCTCTGGTTTGACTCCTATTGAATTAGTCAGCTGAACAGAGCAGGAAGGAGCTGTTCCCCTAATTGTACTTGATGGATCTCTCCGTCCTGCTCAGATGCCAGACACAAGATAGCGGCCCCGTCTTTGCATCTCGGTCCGATCTGCTGCTTTGGGGCCAGTGACTGCTCTGCACAAAGGGGTGTAGGGGCCCAGCCCCCCACCTCCCCAGGAGCAGGGCTCAGGAGCCTGAGGGCAAGCTCCCTCACAGTAGCAAAGGCCAGGAGGCCACAGGGGACAGAACAGTGTCTGACTGACTCCCAGGGGTTAAGGGCTCCTTGTCTGCATAATTGTCTCCCCTTTAATTATGGAGAATGGATGCGCCTCTTAATTTGCTTTAGGACCCTCAGATGACATTCTGAGAAGTATGGCATCCGCTCCCCAGCACATGCCTGGGCCTCCAGGCCCGTCCTCTGTCTCTATCCCCACAGCCAATCTTTGCCTGCTCCACACAAGATTTTGGTGACAGCTCCAGAGGGATGCAGCCCCCTGCCCCAGGGCACCCAGCCCCACCCAGCCCAGAGGAGGCTCCCCTCTGGAGCACATAGTGGGGGGCAATTTCCCTTTGTCTGAGAATCTTGCTGAGCACTGGAAATACACCAGGCCTGAGAGGAAGAAGGAAAGCAGGGCCTTACCCCACCTGCAAAAGAAGGGCCCACCCAGGGCTCTCAATGGGCCACTAGGCTTCATCTTCCCTTTCATGGGGAGAAGGATGGGGCCTTCTCATGGCTAATGCCACCCTGGGTGCTTGGTGGGGGAGCCCCTTGGGGCCTCTCAGCTTCCTCATTCTCTCCTCCCCCACCACGAGACACACAGCCCTTCAGACAGCCCACAAATGCCCAGACGGAGGGGCTTTTGCAGGGGGCACTGGTGTACCTGCTACCTAGTAAAGAAATGGGAGCACACTCACCTTAACACCTCCAAATGCATTCCAGAGCAGTTATGATCTAATATCAACAAAGAAACAACAACATGGTAAGGGTGGGAAGGGTCTTTCCAATCATAAAACACAGTGGAAACTAAAAAAATGAAGGATCCAACTCACTTCAAAATTGAAAAGCAAAGCAAAATGAACAGACAAAGCTCCCAGGCCAAGTTCAAAGACAAACAATGTCTCCCTCAAGGAAATGTCATTGCACACACATAACCAGTGGACCATTGTCCTTTCTGTGAAGGGCAAGACAGAGTGGCACATCAGAGAGTCATGTGGGCCAGGAGGGAGCAGCAGAAACCAGGAGACCCTGGTTCATGCAGCAACGTGATTTTCTTTGTAAATTCCTTTTCTTTCTTTCCTTCTTTCTTCTTCCTTCCCCTCCCCACCCCACCCCCCCCCCCCCCCCCCCCCCCCCCCCCCCCCCCCCCCCAACCCAACAATAACACGTCAAACAAACGGGCCGGGGCGGGGTCATAC
>CAUYPK010019186.1:0-16684 GCA_963574355.1 Loris lydekkerianus
GTGTACCTGACTGAAAAAGTATAAAACCTGAACTTAAAATAAAAAACTTTGCCATACACCATATCAGAGTGTCTGGTCTGTTTCTTGACTTAATAATTACAGGAGCGAGTTTTACACCTACAGCAAAGCTTCTGCTCGTTCGCGTCTCCGGTCACGCAACACAGGAGGATTGTTTGACCTCAGAGTTGTAGACCAGCCTGAGCAAGAGCAAGATCCCAGTCTCCACTAAAACTGGAAAAATTAGCTGAGCTTATAGTCCTAGCTATTCTGGAGGCTGAGGCAGGAGGATCACTTGAGCCACCCCTCCCCCCAAAAAATTTTATTTTCTTTTTCAGAGACAAACTCTCACACTGTTGCCGAGATCAGAGCATAGTGGTGTCATCATAGCTCAAGAATTTGAGGTGTCAAGAGTTTGAGGCTACAGTGATCTAGATGACACCACTGTACTCTATCTGGGAGACAGAGCAAGACCTTGACATTTGAATATAAATAAAGTGCTAAAAAAAGAAATAGGTGAATATTTGTATAATCTTGGAGTTAAGGAGACCTTGCTTAACTTGACAACCAAAGTTAGAAAGCCTAAAGGAAAATATTGACAGTTTTCACTAACTAAAAGCGAAAATTGGGCAGAAAGACACCACAAGCAAGATTAAGAGACAAATGACCAGGCTCGGTGCCTGTAGCTCAGTAGCTAGAATGCCAGCCACATACACAGGAGCTGATTAGTTCGAATACAGCCCGGGCCTGCCAAACAAGGACAACTACAACCAAAAAATAGCTGGGCGTTGTGGCGGGCGCCTGTAGTCCCAGCTACTTGGGAGGCTGAGGCAAGAGAATTGCTTACACTCAAGAGTATGATGTTGGTGTGAGCTGTGACACCACATCACTCTACCCAAGGTGACAAAGTGAGATTCATTCAAAAAAAAAAAAAAAAAAAAAAAAAAAAAAATATATATATATATATATATATATATATACAAGGTGGTGCCTGTGGCTCAAAGGAGTAGGGCACCGGCCCCATATGCCAGAGTTGGTGGGTTCAAACCTGGCCCCAGCCAAAAACTGCAAAAAATTTTAAAAAAATTTAAAAAAAAAAAAAAATATATATATATATATACATACAATGAACGAAATTTAGCTGGACATGGTGGTGTGTACCTGTAGCTCCAGCTACTCCAGAGGATGGAGTGCAAGGATCACTTAAGCCCGGGCGTTTGAGGTTGTAGTGAGGTATGATGACACTATTGCACTCTGATCTAGGCAACAGAATGAGATTTTGTCTCTGAAAAAAAATAAATTAATTAATAAAGAAAGAAAAGGATATTCAAGCATACTAATAATCAAAGAGAGGTAAATCAGTTTCAGGCTCAGTGGGTAGGGTGCCAGCCACATACACCGAAGCTGGCAGGTTCGAGTCCAGCCCGGGCCTGCTAAAACAGCAATGACAACTGCAACCAAAAAATAGCCAGGTGTTGTGGTGGGTGCCTGTAGTCCAAGCTACTTGGGAGGCAGAGGCAAGAGAACCACTTAAGCCCAAGAGTTTGAGGTTGCTATGAGCTGTGATGCCACAGCATTCTACCAAGGGCAGCAAAGTGAGACTCTGTCTCAAAAAAAAAAAAAAAAAAAAAAAATCACTTTCACCATCACATTGATAAAAAGAATACACCGCAAATTGGGGGACAGTATGAAATAGAATAATCTATACCCCAGTTTTGGGGGCAATATAAAATAGGCTAATCTTTCTATAGTGTGATTTGGTAATAGATATAAAAATAAATGTGTATGGCTTCTCGTCCAGCCAGTTTTAAGGAATTTAATGTAAGCAAATAGAAAAGTGACAAGTATGTTTACTATATTGTTTAGAGGTAATAATTATCCAAATATTCATAGGAAAGAAATATCAGAAAGAAATTTTTTTTTTTTTTTTTTTTTTTTGAGACAGACCCTCAAGCTGTAGCCCTGGGTAGAGTGTCATGGCATCACAGCTCACAGCAACCTCCAACTCATGGGCTCACGCCAGTCTCCTGCCTCCGCCTCCCAAGTAGCTGGGACTACAGGCGTCCGCCACAATGCCTGACTATTTTTTGGTTGCAGCCGTCATTGTTGTTTGGTGGGCTGGGGCTGGATTTGAACCCACCAGCTTCGGTGTTTGTGGCTGGTGCTTTAGCCACTTGAGCCACAGGTGCCAAGGCAATATCAGAAAGTAATTATCTATATTGATATGATAAATACAATTGCAATAAGGATAAAGTAGAAATATAAGTATTTTCATGAGAAAATGTCCATGATATGTTATGTGGGGAAAAAAATATTATGAGGTTATTGTCAGCTGTGTTCTGATTATTAGCTCTGAGGATTAAAGTCCTGACGCTTCCCAAGGCCAGTGTGCCAGTTCCTGTCCTTGAAATAAGATTGTGCAAAATGAGGGAGTGAGCTGGACTTGAGCCTGGGGTTGAGATAAAGATTTCTCCTCCCCCTACACCTGAACCTTGACAGAGCCCAGGAGCCAGATGCCTGCATTGCAGCCCAGACTTCGTTCTGCAGGCAGAATGCGGGTGAAAGTTAAAGTCTTAGGTAGTACTTATGTATTGATTCATACAGGCTAAGAAGGTAACTTCTCTAAGCTTTGCTAGTGCTGGGCTTGGGAACTTGATTTCTCTTTCCTTTCCTCTTTTTTCTTCTTCTTCTTTTTTTTTTTTTCCACAAATGAGTTGGTTTAATTCCAGGTGATACAGTTTTTATTTTTGTTTTTGTTTTTTTGTTTTGAGACAGAGTTTCATTATGTCACCCTTGGTAGAGTGCAATGGTGTCACAGCTCACAGCAACCTCCAACTCTTGGGCTTAAGCAATTCTCTTGCCTCAGCCTCCCAAGTAGCTTGCTACAATGCCTGACTAGTTTTTGGTTGTAGTTGTTGTTTGGCAGGCCTGGGCTGGATTCAAACCTGTCAGCTCTGGTGTATGTGGCTGGCACCCTTAGCTGCTCAGCTACAGGCACTGAGCCAGTAATGTAGTATTTAATGGAGAATGAAGTCTAAAGAGCAGACTCTCATGCTTCACACCCGTCGCTCAGTGGTTAGGATGCTGGCCACAGGCATCTGGGCTGGCTGGTTCGAACCAAGCTTAGGCCTGCTAAACAAGAATGATAACTGTAGCAATAAAAATAGCCAGGCATTGTAGTGGGTGCCTGTAGTTCCAGCAACTTGGGAGGCTGAGACAGTAGAATCACTTAAGCCCAAGAGTTTGAGGTTGCTGTGAGCTGTGACGCAATGGCACTCTACCGAGTGCAACATAGTGAGACTCTGTCTTAAAAATAAATAAATAAATAAATAAAATAGCCGGGCGCGGTGGCTCACATCTGTAATCCCAGCACTGTGGGAGGCTGAGGAGGGAGAATTGCTTGAGCTCAGGAGTTTGAGACTCGAGACTCATCTGAGCGAGAGTGAGACCCTGACTCCTAAAAAAATAAAAAAACCCAGCCGGGCGCATGGTGAATGCCTGTAATCCCAAGGGCTTCCGGAGGCTGAGGCAGCGGGGTGCCTGCAGCCCTAGTCTGAGGTTGCGGTGAGCTACAACACCATTGCACTCTGCTCAGGGCATAGGGCGGGACTCTGTCTCAAAAAAAAAAAAAAAAAGCAAAGAAATAAAAATAAAAAATAAGCAAGGAAATTTTAAAAAATAAATAAAATAAAAACTAAAATAAACAAAATAGAAAATAAATAAAAGTTTATTCTTAGATGCACAACAAGTGTTAAGACAATACTTCATTCTAGCTACAGGTGACAAAAGATGTTATGGTTATGACAGGGAATACAGATGTTTAAATAGGAATGGAATCTAGGGTCACTATTGCCTCAAGCATGAGGAACAGCTCACTGTTTGCTATTAATGGATTTTTTTCTCTCTTCTTCTTTTTTTTTGAGACAGAGTCTTACTACGTCACCCTGGGTAGATTGCCTTGGCCTCACAGCTCATAGCAACCTCAAACTCTTTGGGCTTAAGTGATTCTCTTGCCTGCCTCCCAAGTAGCTGGGACCACAGGCACCTGCCACAACACCCAGTTATTTTTTTTGTTATAGTAATCATTGTTGTTCGACAGGCCTGGACTGTATTGGAATCTGTCAGCTCTGGTGTATGTGGCTGGCACCCTCGCCACTGAGCTATAGGCACCCAGCCTAATTTTTCTATTTTTAGTAGAGCCAGAGTCCCATTCTTGTTCAGACTGGTGTCAAATTCCTGAGCTCCAGCAATCGTTGTGCCTCAGCCTCCCAGAGTGCTAGGATTATTGGTGTGAGCCACCACTCCCAGCTTATTAATAGATTTCTTAATTCCACCAGTGGCCAGGCCCTCCCCCAAGATCTTGCCTTTTAGCTCCTGAATTTCTTTTTGGTTGTTTGTGTATTTCTGCTTGAAAGCCTTGTCTTCCCATCTGCCTTTTGGGCTGTTTCAGGGGCTTCTTGCCACCATCATGGCCAGACACTACCCTTTCCCCCAATTTCCTTTTTCTTAGGGAATCTAGCACATAAACCTTTGACACAATGCTCATTGCTATTTTATTTTATTTTATTTCATTTCATTTCATTTCATTTTGAGACAGAGTCTCAAGCTGTAGCCCTGGGTAGAGTGCTGTGGTGTCACAGCTCACAGCAACCTCAAACTCTTGGGCGTAAGCGATTCTCTTGCCTCAGCTTCCCATGTAGTTAGGACTACAGGTGCCCACCACAACACCAGGCTATTTTTGGTTGTAGTTGTCATTGTTGCTTAGCAGGCCCCAGCCGGGTTCGAACCCGCTACCCTAGGTGTATGTTGGGGGACGCCCTGTGAACTGACCTATGGGTGCTGCCAATGTTGCCCTTTTAGTCATGGACCCAGTGAGGGAGCTGCTTGGCTTGGTGTGTTCTTGTCCAGTTGGAGAAAAGATATTTAAATACATTTCTGAAGGGCAAAAGGATTATGAGATTTCAGGGTCTTCAGAACTAATAAAATAATAGGCACTCAATAAGCACTAACTAAACTTCACATAAGCCTAGGATTCCAGTAAGAAGCAAAATACCTTCTTCATTAGATAAAATCTTTTGGGATCTGAGCATTGGACAAAGATATTATTACCTAAATGGCCAATTAGTAGTTAATTAGAGCTCTGGAGCTCCCTGGCCCGGCTATGTCTGAAAATTCTCTTGAGATTTAAGTAGTAAATCCAGTTTATAACAAAACATTTATATAAAAAACATTCTTTAGTGAAAATGCCCACACTGATTTGTCTCACCTAAGGTACTACAGGCCCAATTCTTTATACTTATAAAATGCCTCCACTCCCCTCTTCCAGAGGAGAAGGATAGGCATGGCAATGAGATTCTCCCCATAAGTAAAGCTCCCTCCTGTCAGCATTGCCTGGCCACTCTCCAGAGTCGCTGTGGTTGCCTCAGTTTTCATGGAGGCTGACTCGTAATGATTTCTGTCCCCAGGGAACTCAGAAAGCAGTAATAAATACCTGGGAGAACTATTCTTTAATTTCAATTTCAATTTCAATTTTTTTTTTTTTTTGAGACAGAGTCTCATTCTGTCACCCTGGGTAGAGTGCTATGGCATTGCAGCTCACAGCAACTGCAAACTCTTGGGTTTGAGTAATCCTCTTGCCTCAGTCTCCTGAGTAGCTGGGGCTACAGGCGTATGCTATTATACGCCATTAGTTTTTCTATTATTAGTAGAGATAATGTCTTGATCTTGCTCAAGTTGGTCTCAAACTCCTGAGCTCAAGCAATCCACCTAGCATGGCCTCCCTTTTTTTTTTTTTTTTTTTTTTTGAGACAGAGTCTCACTATGTCACCCTCGGTAGGGTGCTGTGGCATCACAGCTCACAGCAACCTCCAGCTCTTGTGCTTAGGTGATTCTCTTCCCTCAGCCTCCCAAGTAGCTGGGACTACAGGTGCCCGCCACAACACCTGGCTATTTTTTGTTACAGTTTGGCTGGGGCCGGGTTTGAACCCGCCACCCTCCGTATATGGAGCTGGCGCCCTACTCACTGAGCCACAAGCACCGCCACGCCCGGCTATTTTTTTGTTGCAGTTGTCATTGTTTAGCAGGCCCGGGCCAGGCTTGAACCTGCAAGCCTCAGTGTATGTGGCCAGTGCCCTTCTCACTGAGCTAACGGCGCTGAGCAGGCCTCGCATATTTTTTAATTTTATATGTAATATTCTTGCTAATCTATGGTAGAGGGAAGCAGATACCTCAGTCTTTGAAAGTAGGGAAATTGAGATATTGAGTAATTCAGTAAATATCTGTTGAGAACTTTCTCTGCACCTGACATGAATGAATATTGGACTTGCACACTTACGACAGATAAAGATAAATAGGATGAGGTATAAAAAAAAAAAAAAATAGGATGTGGTCAGGATTCATCAGCCTCCTGTCTCCAATTCGTCCATTTTGCATCTAAAATAAGATCACCAAATGAGTGACCAGTCACCTAAAATCAATCTGCCTGAAGCAGTCATGCATTCATTACACATTCACTGAGCACCAAAACTGCTTACATGCCATATGTTGGATGGTGGAATGCAGAGAAAAAGAAAAAAGAAATATGCATAGGATATGGCGGAAATACCAAGAAAAGGGCACTGAAAATCAGACAGGGAATGGGGGGTTGCCTTGATAGGTGTCCCAGCACAGGTAACTCTTAAGCCCAGATTTAAGAAACAAGTAGGAGTTTAGGCAAAGAGCAAACATTATATGGAAGAACATAGACATCTGAAACATCGTGATGCATTCAGGGATTGCAAACAGAACTTTAGGGTTAGAGCACCATGAGGTGTTCGTGAAGGAGGAGTGACCCAGGGGTCTGAAGGTAGCAGCTCTCAGGTGCCAGACTAAGGAAGGATGTTGAACTTGATGGTAAACAGCTACTGGGAGACATCAGTAAGGGTTTGGAAATCAGGTCACTCTAAGGAGCATTTGGGGAAATGGAGATGATTAAGTTGAAAAAGAGATAAAGGGAGATAGATCTTCTGGTTTCAAAAACATACTGAGTTTTTTATTCTGTTATTATACTTCAGAATTAGGAAGGGCCAACCTTTCTCCTGGCTTGGTGAGCCATATGTGATAGGCTCAGAACAGCTTAGGAGCAGGTTACCAGACTTCCCACTAGTCTCTTTTATCTGGTGCCCAAACTGTTTAACCATATAGGCTGGCCTTTCCCCAGAACCCATGCTAGCCTTGGGGTTCTCAACTTAAGGATCATCTATCACCCCTAACATTTCTTTTTTTTGCAGTTTTTGGCCAGGGCTGGGTTTGAACCCACCACCTCTGGCATATGGGGCCGGTGGCCTACCCCTTTGAGCCACAGGTGCTGCCCTAACATTTCTTTAGGGAAGATGGAAGGAAAGAATATAGATATCTGTGGTTGCAGAATCACAGCCTGCAATGGGGTAAGGGAGCATGACTAAGGGCATCATAAAAGGTCGATCCAACCTTCTGGTGAGAGGTGTGGTTGTTAGGGAAAGGAATGAATCAGAGTGAAGCGTTCTGCTCAGAGGTAATACTTTCCTTTTCTATCTGTATGCTTTCTCAGAGCCTTCTGCATCATCTCCTTCCATCTGTTAATGGCAGAGTGGCTCTTAATAGAAGACAGAGAGACATTATAGTGGGTGTCTCAACATTATCACTCCTCTAATTGTAGTACTTCTGGCAAGCTTCATCATCCATCCTGGCCAAGCTTTTCTTTCTTGGAAGCTTTGGGCAGAATAGATGGCTAGAAGTAAAGTATTGTATAGTGAAAGAAGTCAAGGGCTTTTTCCCCCTGCTTCCAAGCAAAGCTGACTCTGCCAACCAGGATATATAGGTCAGAAGCTTAGATAGAGTAGGAGGCTAAGAGTCCTTTAGTAATCTATTTGACTTTCTCTAAGACAGTAATTCTCTCTCTCTTTTTTTTTTTTTTTTGAGACAGAGTCTCACTATGTCACCCTATGTCACAGCAACCTCAGACTCTTGGGCTTAAGCAATTATCTTGCCTCAACCTCCCAAGTAGCTGGGACTATGGGCACCCACCACAATGCCTGGCTATTTTTTGTTTGTTTTGTTTGCAGTTTTTGGCTGGGGCTGGGTTTGAACCCGCCACCTGTGGCATATAGGCCCAGCGCCCTACTCCTTTGTGCCACAGGTGCCACCGCTGCCTGGCTATTTTTTTTTTTTTTTTTTTTGCACTTTTTGGCAGGGGCTGTGTTTGAACCTGCCACCTCCGGCATATGGGGCCAGCGCCCTACTCTTTTGAGCCACAGGCACTGCCTGTGGCTATTTTTTTATTGCAGTTGTCATTGTTGTTTAGCTGGCCCGGGCTGGTTTGAATCTGCCAGCCTCAATGTACGCGGTTGGCACTGTAACCACTGTGATATGGGCACCCAGCCAACAATTCTCAATATGAGGGGGACAGCTGGCAATGTGAGGGAAGAGCTACTGGCATGTAGAGAGTAGAGACCAAGATAAGTTATACAGGACAGCCTCTCCATGACAAAAAATTATCAAACCTAAAACGTTGATAGTGCTGAGGATGAGAAATAACTGCAAAATGCTTGTTTATAGGAATTTGGTTCTGAAAAAAAGAATCTGAGAAGTAATTACTCCCTGAAGCCTTGGGTAGCTAGAGGTTAAAGCCAACTTCAGTTCTACAAACTTAAGCTGTAAATCCTCTGTCTAGCTGTCAGCTACATGCTGGTTGAACCAGTTTGGGCACATTCCTGTTACTGTTCTGGTCTGGACTATATATCTGGGCATTCTAGACCTCTTAAATTGGAGGGAAAGGAACATGAGGAAGAAAAGAAGAGTACATTATGTTTTTAGTCAGATAAGGAGGGAAGATGAAGACTTGAGGCTCATATCCATAGACTTCTGTGTCCTAAATGTCCTTTTTTTTTTTTTTTTGAGACACAGCCTCAAGCTGTTGCCCTGGGTAGAGTGCTGTGGCATCACACCTCGCAGCAACCTTCAACTCCTGGGCTCAAGTGATTCTCCTGCCTCCGCCTCCCAAGTAGCTGGGACTACAGGCCGCTGACCACAACGCCCGGCTATTTTTTGGTTGCAGCTTTCATTGTTGTCCACCAGGCTGGATTCAAACCCGCCAGCTCAGGTGTATATGACTGGCACCTTAGACGCTTGAGCCACAGGCACCGAGACTTTTTTTTTTTTTTTGCAGTTTTTGGCGGGGGCTGGGTTAGAACCTGCCACCTCTGGCATATGGGGCCTGTGCCCTACCCCTTTGAGCCATAGGCGCCGCCCTCTGCCCAGCCTTTTTTTGGTTGCAGTTGTCATCATTGCTCAGCAGGCCTGAACTGGGTTCAAACCCATCACCCTAGGTGTATGTGGCCAGTGCCCTGCCAACTGAGCTATGGTTGCCGCCCTAAATGACTTTTTTAATAGTGAAAAGCAGCAGCTCAGTATAAAATAGGACAGTGACAGGATAATAAATACAAAATCATTATTTAAATTTCAAATTGGATCTAGTCCAGGCACAGTGGCATCCTGGGAGGCTGAGGTAGTTGGATTACTTAATCTCAGGAGTTCAAGATCAACCTGAGCAAGAGCAAGACTCCTGTTTCTAGTAAAAATACAAAAACTACCCCAGCATTATGGTGGCACCCGTAGTCCCAGCTATTCAAGAGCCTGAGGTGGGAAGGATCACTTGGGCCTAGGGTTTGAGGTTGCTGTGAGCTACGATGCCATGGCTTGCTATCCAGGGCAACAGAGTGAATCTCTGTCTAAAAAAAAAAAAGGGCTCAGTACCTGTGGCTCAAGCGGCCAAGGTGCCAGCCACATACACCTGAGCTGGCGGGTTCAAATCCAGCCCAGGCTCGCCAAACAACAATGACGGCTGCAACCAAAAACTAGCTGGGCTTTGTGGCGGGCACCTGTAGTCCCAGCTACTTGGGAGGCGGAGGCAGGAGAATCGCTTGAGCCCAGGAGTTGGAAGTTGCTGTGAGCTGTGATGCCACAGCTCTCTACCCAGGGCGACAGCTTGAGGTTCTGTCTTAAAAAAAAAAAAAAGTTGGAAACTAATTGAAAATATATAAATTAGGCCTGGCACAGTGACTCATGCCTGTAATCTTAGTACTCTGAGAGGCCTAGGCAGGTGGATTGCCTGAGCTCATAGGTTCGACACCAGCCTGAGCAAGTTCCAGACCCCATCTGAAAAAATAGTCAGGCTTTGGGCCACATGCCTATAGTCCCAACTACTCAGAAGACTGAGGCAAGAGAATCACTTAAGCCCAAAACTTTGAGGTTGCTGTGAGCTATGATACCACAGTACTTTACCAAGGGCAACAAAGTAAGTTTCTGTCTAAAAAAAAAAAGAAAAGAAAATATATAAATTGAGATGTCAGATATGTAAAAATAAAAACTACAAATATGGCGATGCCTGTAGCTCAGTGGGTAGGGTGCCGGCCCCATATGCTGAAGGTGGTGGGTTCGGACCTGGCCTTGGCCAAACTACAACAGAAACATAGCTAGGTGTTGTGGTAAGTGTCTTTAGTCCCAGCTACTCAGGAGGCTGAGACAAGAGAATCACCTAAGCCCAAGAGCTGGAGGTTGCTGTGAGCTGTGACGCCATAGCACTCTACAAGTGCGACAAAGTGAGACTGTAAAAAAATATATATATAATTTTACAAATCGAATCCTGATAAATTTATATAGCTTTAAATGTTCTGAGATTTGACTCGGCACCTGTAGCACAGTAGTTAAGGTGCCAGCCACATACACTAAGGTTGAGGGGTTCGAAACCAGCCTGGGTCAGCTAAACAACAATGACAACTGCGACAAAAAATAGTCGGTGTTGTGGCAAGTGCCCATAGTCCCAGCTACTTGGGAGGCTGAGGCAAGAGAATTGCTTAAGCCCAAGAGTTTGAGGTTGCTGTAAGTAGTGATGACAGGGCATTGTACCAAGGGCGACATAGTGAAACTCTGTCTCATAAAAAAAATTAAATGTTATACATCCAACCAACATTGGAGTTCCTCAAGAACATTATTCCTTTTACAAGGGACCTGAGGCTATTCATGTTTGAGAATATTCCTTTAAAATAATAGATAGAAGCAGCTAAATTTTCTGAAGAACTGAGCTGTGAACCAGTACTTTGCCCAGAGAACAATTAGCCATATTTACATAAATTGGCAGAGAAAAATGTTAAGGCCCTCATTTCTTTGTTGTAGTTTTTTTTTTTTTCCTTGAGACAGAGTCTTATTGTGTTGCCCTAGGTAGAGTGCTGTGGTGTCACAGCTCACAGCAACCTCTAACTCTTGGGCTGGGACTACAGGCACCACCACAATTCCTGTCTATTTTCTTTTTTTTTTGAGACAGAGTTTCACTCTGTCACCCTCCGTAGAGTGCTATGGTGTCATAGCTCTCAGTAACCTCCAGCTCTTGGGCTTAGGTGATTCTCTTGCCTCAGCCTCCCAAGTAGCTAGGACTATAGGCACCGTCCACAACACCAAGCTATTTTTTGTTGCAATTTGGCCGGGGCCAGGTTCGAACCCACCACCCTTGGTAAATGGGCCTGGCACCGTACTCACTGAGCCACAGGCGCCACTCCCTTACCTTCCTATAGGAGTGTTGTACTCCATCCAGCTATTTGACTTTTGACATTTCTTGTAGCTAGTTTTGGTTTGTAAAAGTGGATTAATAAATTTTTGGGAATCTTGTGTGCTAGTTGTGAAACAGTGGTTATTATTACTATTATTTTTGTAAAGACAGAGTCTCACTTTCTTGCCCTCAGTAGAGTGCTGTGGCATCACACAACTCACAGCAACTTCCAACTCCTGGGCTTAGACGATTCTCTTTTCTCAGACTCCCAAGTAGCTGGGACTACAGTATCTGCACCCGCCACAATGCCCAGCTTTTTTTGTTGTTGCAATTTGACTGGGCTAGGTTTGAACCTGCCACCCTCAGTATATGGGGTTTGTGCCCTACCCGCTGACCCACAGGTGCTGCCCAGTGTTATTATTTTTATTATTTTTTTGAGGTAGAGTCTCACTCTATTGCCCTGGGTAGAGTGCCTTGGCATCATAGCTCACAGCAACCTCAGATTCCTGGGTTCAAGAATTCCTCCTACCTCAGTCTCCCCAGTAGCTGGGACTACAGGTGCCGGCCACAACACCTTGCTAGTTTTTCTATTTTTAGTTGAGACAGGGTTTTGCTCTTGCTCAGATGGGTCTTGAGCTCCTGAGCTCAAGCAATCTGCCCACCTCAGCCTCCCAAAGTGCTAGGATTACAGGCATGAATCACTGTGCCTGGCCTGGAATCATTATTATAAACTAAATAATGCAAGGTCAGGCTTGGTAGCTCAAGACTGTAAACCTAAAACTCTGGGAAGCCAAGGTGGGATGATTGGTTGAGCTCAGGAATTCAAGACCAGACCCAGCAAACTGAGACCCTGTCTCTACTAAAAATAGAAACATTATCTTGGTGTTGTGAAGTGCACATGTAATCCCAGGTATTCAGAAGACCAAGGCAAGAGAATCTCTTGAGTCCAGGAGTTTGAGGTTGCAGTAAACTATGATGACACCACTGCACTCTACCCAGAGTGATAGCAAGACCTTGTCTCAAAAACAAACAAAACAAAACAAATTTAAGATGAAATAATTTGTGTTGTAAACAATAGTAATAAATACACAGCATTATTCATTGTCTGAAGATTAGACCTATTAGTCCAGGAGCAGTGGTTCACGTGGGTAATCCTAGCCTTCTGGGAGGCTGAGGCGGGTCAATTGCCTGAGCTCACATTCAAGACCAGCCTGAGCTATTTCTTTTCTTTCTTTCTTTTTTTTTCTTTTATGGGTAGTGTTTTATTTTTTGAAGAATGTTTCTAAAACATCACACTAAATCAAGCTGAAAGGCAAAATTTAAAATAGTTTATAAGGATAAGTTATAACATATGTAGTGACTGTTCATTCTGTAAAATCTTGATCTTAGACCTTATGATACATCCAGTTGGCAGTAGCACCTGCTTTTCCAAATAGCCAGTCATTTTTCTCTTGTCTGCAAAGACTTCTTCTCATTAGCTGCCTTCTGCTTTTGTTGCATGATCTCAGAATCCCTCTGCTTTCTCTGAGAGGTAGTCAAGCTATCCTCTTTTCTTTTTCCCTTGCTAATTTCCTGGGTTTTCTTCATGTTTTTTTGGCGGGCAAGTTCTTGATTTCCACCTTCTTGCTGGTGGTGGTCTGGAACTCCTGAGTTCAAACCATCCTTCCGCCTCCACCTCAGAGTGCTAGATTACAGGTGTGAGCCACTGCACCCAGGCTCTGTCGCCTGTTAGTTAGCGCAGCTCGTGCATCTGACGTCAAGCAGCTATTACTAAAAATAGCCTGAGCTATTACTAAAAATAGCCAGTCTTGTGGCGGGTGCTTGTAGTCTCAGTTGCTTGGGAGACTGAGACAAGAAAATCACTTGGGCTCAAGAGTTTGAGGTTGCTGTGAACTGTGATGCTATAGCGGGCAATGAAGTGAGAGACTGGAGAGACTGTGCCTCAAAAAACACAACAAAGCAGCCTGAGCAAGAGTGAAACCCTGAGAGAGGAGCATGGCCTTCCCTTCTCCCTGCCGTGGCTTGTGCTTATCCACTGATACCAGTATACTCTGAAAAGGGGAAGTCATCTGGCAAAAATATCACTTTGCCTGCTATCTTTAAGGCTCCCATTCAACTAGATATTGTGAACTTTGTTCACACCAGCTTGCGCAAAAACGAACAGAGAATCGAATGATCTCAGTGAATTAGGAGGTCAAAAGACCAGTGCTGAATCTTGGCAGAATTGTGCTCGGAATTCCCAGAGTTTGAGGTGGTAGGATCACCGTTCTGGCCTGGATTCTTTTGGAAATGTGTGTTGTGGAGGCCACATGTTAAAGGCCACATGCTTGCACCAACCAAAACCTGGCATTGCTGGCACCATATAGTGAACACAACCCAAAAGCCTTATGCCATTTGCTTTGCCCTGGCTGCTTCAGCCTTATCAGCTCTGGTCATGTCTAAAGGTCATTGTATTGAGAAAGTTCCTGAACTTCCTCTGGTGGTCAAAGATAAAGTTGAAGGCTACAAGAAGACCAAGGAGGCTTTTTAACTTCTTTTCTTTTTTTGTTTCTTTTTTTTTCTTTCTTTTTTTTTTTTTTTTTTTGCTGGGGCTGGGTTTGAACTTGCCATCCTCGGTATATGGGGCCAGCCCCCTACTCCTTGAGTCACAGGTGCTGCCCCCACTTTTTACTTTTTTTTTTTTTTTTTTTTTTGAGACAGAGTTTCACTTTGTCACCCTCGTAGAGTGTTGTGGCGTCACAGCTCACAGCAACCTCCAACTCTTGGGCTTAGGCAATTCTCTTGCCTCAGCCTCCCGAGTAGCTGGGACTACAGGTGCCCGCCACAACACCCAGCTATTTTTTTTTTTTTGTTGGCTGGTTTGAACCCACCACCCTTGATATATGGGGTCAGTGCCCTATTCGCTGAGCCACAGGTGCCGCCTGCTTTTTACTTCTTAATAATCTTTTTTCTTTTCTTTTCTTTTTTTTTTTGTTTTTTTTGCAGTTTTTGGCCAGGGCTAGGTTTGAACCTGCCACGTCTGGTATATGGGGCCGCCCTACTTCTTAATAATCTTAAGGCCTGCAATGGTATCCAAAAGGTCTATGCCTTTCAGCAAATGAGGGCTTGGCAAGGGCAAAATGAGAAACTATCATTGTATCCAGAACAGGGGATCCTGCATCATCTATAATGAGGACAATAGGATCATCAAGGCTCTCAGGAATAGCTCTGAAATTACTCTGCTTAATGTAAGCAAGCTGAACATGTGAGACATTTCTGCATTTGGACTGAGAGTACTTTCTGGAAGTTACATTAATTGTATGGTACTTGGTGCAAAGCTGCTTCCCTCAAGAGTAACTACAACCTTCCCATGTGCAAGACGACGAACACAGACCTTAACATAATCTTGAAAAGCCCAGAGATCCAAATACCTCTTTGAGCACCACACAAAAACATTCATCTCAGAGTTTTTAAGAAGAATCCTGCCTGGTGTGGTGGCTCACGGCTGTAATTCTAACACTCTTAGGGACCAGCCTGAGCAAGAGCGATATTCCGTCTCTGAAAATAGCTGGGGATGGCACTCATAGCTCAGTGGGTAGGGCGCTGGCCACATATACCGAGGCTGGCGGATTCGAACCTGGCCCCTGCCAGCTAAACAATGACAACTGCAACAACAACAACAAAAAAAAAAATAGCTGGGCTTTGTGGCGGGTGCCTGTAGTCCCAACTACTTGGGAGGCTGAAGCAAGAGAATTGCTTAAGCCCAAGAGTTTGAGCTGTGACGCCATGGCACTCTACCGAGGGTGACAACTTGAGACTCTGTCTCAAAAAATAATAATACATAAATAAAAATAAAAATAAAAAATAAACAGAAGCAAAACCAAAGACTATATGATTCTCTCAATAGATACAGAAAAAGCATTCGATAAAATCCAGCATCCTTTTCTAATTAGAACACTGAGGAGTATAGGCATAGGTGGCACATTTCTTAAATTGATCAAAGCTATCTATGACAAACCCACAGCTAATATTTTGCTGAATGGAATAAAACTGAAAGCTTTTCCTCTTAGAAATGGAACCAAACAAGGTTGTCCTCTGTCACCCTTACTATTCAACATAGTGCTGGAAGTTCTAGCCAATACAATTAGACAAGACAAGAAAATAAAGGGCATCCAAATCAGAGCAGAGGTCAAACTCTCCCTCTTTGCTGATGACATGATCTTATACTTAGAGATCCCTAAAGACTCAACCATAAGAGTCTTGGAAGTCATTAAAAAATACAGTAATGTCTCAGGATATAAAATCAATGTCCACAAGTCAGTTGCCTTTGTATACGCCAACAATAGCCAATGTGAGAGGTTAATTAAAGACACGACTCCCTTCACCATAGCCCCAAATAAAATGAAATACTTAGGAATATACCTAACAAAAGAGGTAAAGGACCTCTATAAAGAAAATGATGAAACCTTAAGAAACAAAATAGCATAGGACTTTAACAAATGGAAGAACATACCATGCTCATGGCTGGGAAGAATCAACATTGTTAAAATGTCTATATTTCCCAGAGAAATCTACCTATTCAATGCCATTCCTATTAAAAGACCAACATCCTATTTTCAAGACTTGGAAAAAATGATTCTGTGTTTTGTACGGGACCAGAAAAAACCCCGTGTAGCTAAGGCAGTTTTTAGTAATAGAAACAAAGCTGGGGGTATCACCATACCGGATTTTAGGCTGTACTACAAGGCCATAGTGGTCAAGACAGCATGGTACTGGCACAAAAATAGAGACATAGACACTTGGAATTCAGTAGCAAACCAGGAAACGAAACCAACAACTTACAACCACCTAATCTTTGATAAACCTAACAAGAATGTCCACTGGGGGAAAGACTACCTATTCAATAAATGGTGCTGGGAAAACTGGATATCCACATGTAAAAGACTGAAACTGGACCCGCACCTTTCTCCACTCACAAAAATTGATTCAAGATAGATAAAGGAATTAAATTTAAGGCATGAAACAATAAAAATCCTCAAAGAAAGCATAGGAAAAACACTGGAAGATATTGGCCTGGGGAAAGACTTCATGAAGAAGACTGCCATGGCAATGGCAACAACAAAAATAAACAAATGGGACTTCATTAAA
>CAUYPK010019187.1:0-99795 GCA_963574355.1 Loris lydekkerianus
TTCTTGTTTCTTCCTGCAAGGCATGTGACAGTTCTACATAATGACTGGACTCTCAATGAAGATAGAATAAGAAGGCTTAGCAGGTGCATCTTAGAATGGGTACAGGCAAAACTTACTAAATGCAGAATACAAATGTCTACACACAATAACTAAGAAAATGCCATGAAGGCTACGTTGAACAGTTTGATGAGAATATTTCAGATTGTATATGAAACCAGCACATTGTACTCCTTGATTGCACTAATGTACACAGCTATGATTTAACAATAAAAAATAAATAAAAAATAAACTGAAAAGTTCCACAGGAAAAAAAAAAGAGGGCTTAGCAAGCAACTGGGATTCTCCGACAATCTCAGAGGTTCCACTTGAAATTATAAGCCATTTCATTTACTACCTGGTGAGAGGCACATCTTCCTGCTAATTAACAGTGACCCTCCTTAGCCATGAGCTACTATCTGCATTCCCACAACCCATCTGGAGAGGAGTCCGGACCCTGGGGAGTTTCTATTTTTATCAGGCCTTGGCATTGCCCTTACATTCCATTACGACTGATCCAGGAGTCACAGAAAACTTGAATTGTGCTCTTTTTTCCCACCTAAGTCCACTATAAACTAGATAAAGGGCTTTTTGCACTCTTATTGATTATACTGCAAGAGCAAATGGAAGGAAGCATTCAATTAAAAAAAATACTGCTTGGGCCTAGCTACTTAGCTTCTGTTCCACCTTGTCTGAATAAAAGGCTGTAGGGGAAATTAACTGATAGAAACACAGGAGGTGGGGTGCAGGGTGACCCAGTTAATAAGGCAGTGCTAGTCCCCAGTGGGGCTTGCTTGGAGCGAGGGACAGCAGAGGGTCCAAATGGGAGCATGATAGGGGCTTTCTCTCTTCCTGCAGAGGAAGAAAACTGTTAGATAGACATGGCAGCTTGTTCTGTGAATAAAGGGGAGAGAGCCGCTCCTGGTAAGACGCTCAGTGTGAAGGAAGAGCACGGGCTTCAGGGCCACCAGGTGCCAGAGTTCAAGTTCCCTTCCTCTCCTTGCTTGTTGCATGGTCTCGGGCAAGTTGCTTAGTCTCTTAGATTTCCTAATCTGTAATACAAAAGTATTATTATCCTCCAAGCACTTTCAGAAAATTATCTGAGATTATATACGGAAGGCATTTAGGAAGTGCCGGGCACATGGTGAGCACATGCTAAGTGGTCTTGTGTCAGCTGAATTTTGGGTCTCCATTCTTCAAGTGACCCAGTAGTCCCACAGACAGGTGATTTGCCTTTTCTTTAAGGTGGAAAGTACGTAGACCTTGTAGACCCTAACTGGTAAATATTAACTCAATGTTAATTTACTGTCCAGCTGACAACACTCTTCAGGAAAGAAAGCACTATTGATAATTGTGCCAAGACCACTGGCATAAATTGAGACCGTCCAGAACAAACAAGGAACATGACTTAAAGTGAAGGGCCGGGGAGACAGACATTGGAGGTCCATGGTCAGTGGTCACAGTGGGGCACCATCTAACTGATCTTTCAGGATTTGATTCCTAGCCTAAAATGACCTTCCAAATCACCAATAGTGTTAGGAAAGAATTTCAGAGCTATGCCTGTGATCTCAAGAATTAATATCTATGGGACCTGTGCATGTGTGTGGGTAGGAGGGTGACACTGCTGATTTTGATGCAAAACCATGGTTGCTCCCGCTGATGGTTCCTTCTCTCTAGCTGTTAATAATGGACAATAAGAATAAATTACATTTCCATCAGACCTTATAATGACTATTATTTTTCACACGTTATCTCATCTGATCTCTGACATAGCCTTCCTCTGAAGCATCACATGTTCTTCCAGTGAGACAGGTAGAGGCTACCAGTGTCATTGTGGAATTAGACTCCAAACTTAGAGTTGGAGTTGATTTTTCACGTTCTATGATTGTTCTCTGAGAGCACAATGCCAACACTCATGAAAGCCATGGAATTACTGACTTCTGTCCCTAGGCAAATACTGACCTGTTGACTATCCCATAGATGAGTTTGCAACTCCTAGAATCCTACATGGATGAAATTACGCAGTATGGGCCTTTTTTTCCTCCTCTTTCATTTGCTATGATGATTCTGAGATGCATCCAAGTTTCACATACCAACAGTCATTCTTTTCTATTCTAGAGTAATAGGTATAAGTTTTCATACTTTCTCCTTGTGATGAAATTTAGACTGGGTCTACTTTTGAGCTATGACAAATACAGAAGCTTCTTTGAACAGTCACATATATGCCTTTGTACACATATTTTCATTTCTCCTAAGTAAGTATCAAAGGAGAAAAATGTCTGAGTCATATGATAGATGTATATTCTTTTGCGGAGTGATTGTAGTAAGTCTGTAGTAGTTGTCGCATCAGGCTTCTAATTTCCATTTCCCTGTCGACTAGTAATAACGAGCATCTTTTCATGTCCTTATTGGCCATTTATATATCTTCCTACACCAGTGGTCTATTCTAATTTTTCACCTATTTTAATTAAATTTTTTATTGTTGACTTGTAGCACATCTGCATATATTCTGGATATAGGTACTTATACCTATAAGATACTATTAGAGACTATTGATACTATTGATACATTGATACATTAGATACTATTGGTAGTGCCTGTATTTTCTTGTGGGCTATCTTTTATCATTTCTTTGATGCTATCTTTTGATTTTTTTCATTTTGGAGTTTTCATTTTGATCAAGATTATTTATCTACTTTTATGGTTATTTCTACCTAAATTTTATCTATGAGACATTTTCCCAGGGTAGGCTCACAAAGGTGTTCTCTTGTGTTTCCTTTTAAACGCTTAGCATTTTAGCTTTTACATTGAAGTTTATAATCCATAGCAAATTAACTTTTTGTGCGTGTTATAAGGTAAAATTCAAGGGTCATCGCTTTACACATAGATCCTTAATTACTCTTTCACCATTTGTTGAAAAGACTTTCCTTTCCCTGTTGAATTACTTTTATACCTTTGTTGAAAAATCAATTGCACATGGGCAGCGCCTGTGGCTCAAGGAGTACGGCGCTGGCCCCATACCTCCAGCTTTGTTCTTCTCCAAATTGTCTTGGCAAGTCTAGATCATTTGTATTTCCATGTAAATTGATTTGTTTGAAAATGCTCTTTCTTACTGTGTGTATTTCAAGGAATTTGTCTATTTCATCTGGGTTGTTGAATTTATTGATGCGTTGTCTAAAATATTCAGTTACCTTCCCTGCAGTCTGTGAGCTTGAAGAGATTCCAGAGGTCACATGTACATAGTATAAGGGTGCATTGAAGGAGAGCAAGCTGCAGTGGAGACTTTGTCCCATAATCAAGGCTCAGCTGAGACCCCCAAAGAGTATACCCTCAGAGCAGGGCTGTTCTAGAAACGATAGCAAAGCTTAAAGCCAAGACTCAAAGAATCAAACTGATTTACTCACCGGTCTCTTTGCAGGCACTTACCCTGTGTTTGCACAGCTAAATATTTGGCCATAGATTTACCAGGACCCAGCTGCAGAGAGCTGGGACTTCTCTGCACAGCCTTCTCCTTGCTGACAACTGGTTTTGCTCATTTCACCCATCTTAGCATCTCTGAGTAACAGCCTCTATTCCTCCACCCAGACCTTGATTAGGTCTGCACTTGCCTGTGCCACAACTTGAAAAATGCCCTTAAGGGGAAAACGAGAGTAGTGCTGGGCTCCTCTCAATGGGTTTCCTCCTCTAGAGGTTCAAACCCTAAATGCTTCAGAAAAGGTGTTTCAGATACTGCATCCATTGTCATTCTCTTTTTTTTAATGGCAGGAGTGTAAGTTAATACCCATTACTGTGTTATGGCCAGAGCATTTGAATGATGACACACATTAAATAAACAAGGGCAATGTCAACAACTCTCAGGATTTTTTTTTTTTTTCAGCGAATTAAATTCAACATGCATTATTGAAACTTGCTATTATACAGAAGGCACCAGGTAAAAGATTATTAGGGATCAAATAGAAAGAAAGCAAAAATCCTTGCTCTGAAAGGTCTCCCTGAGTAGAGAAAAATAAAGAAGAGTAATAAGCTGTCAGACGCTGGATGTTCATAACGCCATAAAAGGGGAATTGGAGGGCTTATAGGAGCACAGGGAGGGTGCTTGATTTTGTGGGAATGGTGGTAGGTACCTAGTGTTTTGGAAAATTTTCTTACAATCTCATTTGGGGATTGAAGAATGGTAACCTGCTTAACCCCAAACTATACTCTTTCAAAGCTTGAGATACTCTCTAAACTTTGTGTCTGGTGGACAGACAGATACCATTCTAGTTCTATTTTTCATCAGACTCCAGACAGTCAGATGAGCTGGTTTCCCTGGGCACACACATTAAATACCCTGTCAAGACAACTGCATTATTATCTCTATCGGGAGAAATAATTGGAAATGAAAAATGTCCTTTGAACAAAAGTAAATGAGAAGAAGCAAGAATAAGGTGAGAGTTGAAAGATGACAGGGCTAGGACTTGTATAAGCAAAGGGATACGTATATTTAGATCTGCTTACTATATTAGGAGTCCCTTTTGGAATATGTTCTTTCTACGTGGGTTAGGAAAGCTTTGCTTTCAAAACCTTGCCCATCTGCTCTTCCGAAAGAACAGATCGCTCGATCATCACTAGAATCTATTCAAGACTAACTTACTCGGCTATGCAGACAACAATTGGTATCGGGCTTTTCTTTTATTTTTTTCATTCGGATTAATATGAGGTTACAAATGATTAGGTTACATTGTTTGAGCTTGTTAGGTAAAGTGCTGCTGTTGTGCCTCTCACCCAGAAGGTGCACCATATCCCCTTACCTGTGCCTGTTAGGGGAAAGCACACCGATCCCCCTCCTTCTTCTCCCTACTTGAATCTAATTGAATTTTTCTCTTGTGTGGTCATATATTTATTTGCCTACTGGCTTCATATTAGTATCGAGTACATTGGATACTTGCTTTTCCATTCTTGTGATACTTTACTTAGGAGAATGTTCTCCAGCTCCATCCAGGTTAATAGACATCTGACTTTTCATGAGACAAACCTCAAGACTGACCCCCTGAAGACACCACTTATCCTTCCTGCTTCCTGTGTGCTACTTTGGACATAATGGACATAAAGGAGTCTTGGTTCTCTTTAATAGGAGATAGTATTTAGGGGATACAATTGAATGGACTATTAATTGGAACTGCATTGATCATGGTTTCTAGGATTTTTTAGAAGTCAAAGTTAGGAAAGGAAATTAAAAAAAAAAAAAATACACCATTTGTCTTCCAAATTCACTGGTATACAGTATAGAAGTGTTTCCATTCTTCTATGGAAAGTGTGTCTCTTCTTCTCTCATTTCATAGACTTAATCTTCTAAAACGTTCCTTAAATGTAATTTTGGATATCTGTTTCTTGTTCATAAGTAACATCGTTAATAATAAAGGGAGGGGGGGAACTTCTGCTCTCAAATTCCCCTTAAAGTAAGTGATCAATGCTACCTGAAGTGTTAGCAAACTATACCCTGTAGTTCAAATCCAATCTGCCTCTTTTATTTTGTATGGCCCATGCATTAAAAGGAAAGTTTACACTTATAAAATTTTACACTTTTATTTATTTCTTGGGATTAAACTCTGATATCTCATCACTATAACCTTAAACCACAACCTAGTAAACAAAAGATGCTGTATCACTCAGCTGAGTTTACACCAATGTTCAAACCCTGTTGGTAGCAATTCTCTACTCTTTTATGATACTAACTAGAGTCTTTGGGTGAATTCTTAGATCCCATGTTCTACTAATTGTCCAGCCAAGTGGATTTTCAGTCTCCCAGGGCAGTAAGTCCTAAGTCAGAATTTGTGCTTCTAATTGAATGCAGTGAAGGGCTCAGCCAGACACAGTGGTGAACCAGTAGGGACAGTCACAAGTGAATGAAGCTTCCATGGTCAAGACTAGGTGATTGGATGGTCATGGAGGGGGTTAAAGAGTGAAGGGTTGAAAATGATAATGGGTTTCATTCAAAGAAGAAGGCTGCCCATTTACTGAGCAGGTAGCAGAGAAAAAAGAGTAGGTTTTGTGAGAAGTGGTGAGTTTGGTTTGGTGGTGCTAAGGATGAGCTGGTTTAAAAACATCAGGAGAGATGTGTGGTAATGGTTCTGGATGCAGCACTGGGACTCAAGAACCAGGTATGGTCTAGGAATGGAGATTTGAGATTCATCTGGACCAAGTTTGAAACAGAGCAGCTGCCCTGACCTTGATCTCCCAGGGAAAGTACCAGACAGTTTTCATTACAGAAGCCCTGGTTAAGTTTGAAAAGAGTGAGCATGGCCCCTGCAAGCAAAGCTGAGCTTTCTAAATATGACATTTATTATGAAAGATCGAGGCGTGGCCAATGCTTGTCTTCAAAGTGTCCGCCATCAAAACAGTGTCATACTCTATTGCCTTTTAAAATGAAAGAGGAAATTGCCCCTAATCTCTTTCTGCAGTTTTAAAATTGGCTGCACAACTATACTTAGAACCCCTATTATAGCTCCCAAAAAGACATGTTGTGGTTTTTAATAGGCTATTAAAATTCGTATATGTATTTGTTACATCCATTTGAATGCTACCCACATTTGATGGAGGCCGGGCCCTGTGGTGGTCTAGTTGGGATCAAGCCTAGGGCTGTTTACCTAAGCAGCTGGGGTGTGGGAGCAGAGATCTGCAAATAATCTCCATTGCTAGCTTAATCTGAGCAGAGGAGAGGTGTGCAGGGGGTTGAGGGTAGAGAGCAAGGGGTCCTTCTCACTTACTTTACTCAGAGCTAGAGGATTCTGCTAGAGGATAAGCCCAGTATCTAGGGCCACCTCTGGTCATTGAGAAGACCTGGTATTTCCAGTCCAAGTAGTTCTCTGAATCCTCTGGATTCAAATTAAGCATCTTTACTATGATTCAGAACCCAAAACCCATCTGCCCACTCCTCTGCCAGCTTCCTCTACACAAGCATGAGCCAACTCACCCATGTCTGTGTTGGCAACAATGAGACTTGAATATGCCTAGGACTTTAAGCTGAATGTGAAGGAACATTGCCCTGAAACAGTCTTACACTTCCTCCTTGGGAGATGGGTTTTGGCTGCTCATGTCCCTGCTTCAGATTTGCGATGCTTGGCCTTGGACTCGTGGCCCGTGGATATGAGAAGAGATGCTGGCCATCGCCTCTTAATTGCAGGCTCCAACTCTTCCTCCAGGACCCTATAAAATATCTTTATAAATACTGGAAGTAAAAGTTCTATGAAGTGCCTGCCTCTCAGTGGTATAAAATTATCCAGAGAATGGTCTTGTTGTCAAGTAAATACGAATGTCTTGAAGATGGAGAAGATAAAGTCTTGGAATGTGAGTTAAGACAGGCTCTGTTTCTCCATTTAAGAGTGTATTTCCAGCTGTGATTCACTGATGCAGGGGTCTATGCTAAATGTCAGCCCATCAACCAATGTTGTCCATTGGCTCTGGGAACATTCATTGAGAATCGTGTTCAACGCTGAGATATGAATGAAGAAGTCCTGGGATTGTGAGCATTGACTGTGGCTTCTGTTCAGCATGTTGTTGAGGATACAGCAGTGAAATAAAAACACAAAAAAGCTCTACCCTCAAGCAGTTTATATTCAAGAAAAGGCACACAAAAAAAGAAATAACCAAAGGGCAGAAGATGGTGGTAAGGACTACTAGGGAGCAAGTTAGCCTGTGCCAAAGGAAGGGAGCTTGATTTTTAACACACACTTGAAGATGGACAAAGAGAATCTAATACATTCAAGTCTGAGTAGATACATGGGGAAAGGGACAGGTCCCAGAGAGAAGAGTATTGAAGAACTACAACCACATGAGCTGAGGTCACAGTCACTTCGGGGGGTTAACAAAGTTACAGTGAAAACTCTTTTGTGGCAGGAAGAAAGCCTGGGATTTGGACATCCATAATTCAATTAAGAGACATTTGTTGGAGATACCACAGAATGTAAACTCCAAGGGCAGGAACCTTGTGTAAATCTACAGCAGTGCCTGGCCCAGAGAAGGTGCTGAGTAAATTATTTGTTAAAGTGAATGAATAATGGAAGAGACGGTTGCATAGAATTGGTAGAACCAAATGATGAAAGGTTTTGAATGACAAGGGTGATGATCTTGAACTTGACCTCATTGGCAACTAAACAATAATGCACAACACATATCTTGGTAAAAAACACCTGTGTGAGGTTCCCTTAATGACATCACTGAGCCCCTCGAAAAACCTCCCCTCTTTTTAGTTATTTCTTGAAATTTCTTCGCATGGTTTCCATTATTTTCTTCTCTTTCTGTCCCATCACTTTCGAGAGGACCAGATGACCACTTCCATTGTCTCTTAGATCCCAGATGTGCATGTGTGCAGCCCACATGTTACCGGGGAGCACAGGAGTTCTAGAACACCATACCCCTTTGTCCTCCATGGAGGAGAGCAAACCCTACCCCTGCCTGATGTGACTCTCTGTCTCTGGGCTTCAGAAAGGTGCCCTTCGCAGCCACACCTCAGGACAGCAGCCCTTAGGTTCTCCTCCAGCCCTTCTTTCTGCAACCTCAGAATAAACCTCCAGGACAGCCGTCAGGGTGTCCTCCCTAAGCACACCCCCCCCAATAATATCTTGGGTTCTCCTCCCTTCCAAAGCCAGCCCTATTCCCCTCTGGCACCTCCCCACAGAGTTCCTTCATCATTCCACTTGACACAGTCCTATTTTTCCCTTTCAGCTATTTCCATTTTCTAGAAGCATTTACTTTTACAGAAAGGAAGCGGTAGTGTCAATTACCTGTTCTAAACCTTAAATTTGACAGCGGAAGGAACTGAGGCCCAGGAGGGAAGGATGACTCAGGCAGCCTTCAGCAGTGGTCCACCCTATCGGGCTGCTGGAGATGGTGGGGAGAAGAAAGGCAAATGTGGACGGTGCTCTGAAGGAAAGCATCTTGGGACCTGGTGACTGCAGGCAAAGGAAGGGGAGGGACCATGTCCACATTTTCTGATCAGACACTGTGTTGGGTCCCTCCCCTGACCTCCCCTGCAGCAAGAGGGGCAGCCTGAGCCCCTACCGTTGGAGAGCACCCCCTCCGTGCTGCAGGATGAGACAATCAAAGAAAACAAGTGAACAAGAAAACTTACGAACTGTGATGTGCGCTGTGGAAGGGATAAACCCTCCAGAGGTGTGAGCATAAAGTCTATTCCTCTTTAGAAATGAGTGCTTGAGGAAAGCCTTTGTGTAGAGACGATAAGAAGATGATTTAAATGGGAGACTCAATGGTGATGCTTAAAAAGTGGCAAGGTTTGAAAAATAAGCTGGCCCGTTAAAGGAGATCCACTGTTAAGGAAACAGCCCATAAAAGAACATGAGGACTTCTTCATCAGCAGCTTTTTTCTAAACAAATAATCTTTTGTTCAGTAAAGGGGGTGACAGGGAGTCTTGCTGTCTTTTGAGTGTTTGAGATTATTCGTTCAACACAAGGCAGTCTGCTATAAAGGCATGCTCGCGTGGGCATGGCGCACACGGGGGAAGCCCGTCCTACTCTCTCCCGAGTGCCTCTGGCTGTTGGGATCCAATGTGTGCATTGGGAAAGACCTGCTGCCCTGTCTTAAAAGGAGAAACGTTACTTGGGGTTTTGTTAATGGGTGACACAGACCACTTGAAGAACTTTAATTTGAGCAGATCGGACTCATCCAAGATGAAATTCCTTATTCTGCAGAGCTGCCCTTGGTGAGCCAGAAGGATCCCATACAGACTATTCATCTGTCCCTCGCAGAAGTTTGACAGATGAGAAAGCATCTCCCCAAGTGACCTCTTCCCTTGCCTGGCTTGGAAAGGCAGTGGTTCTTCACAATAGTTTTATCCACTAAGAGGCATACATAAAATAGTAACCAGAGGCCAACGTACCCAGCCCCTGGAAAAGTGGGCCTTGTTCCCATCCCACACCAGCAGAGCCCAGTGATGGCCTGAGTTTGTCTCCATCAGGGCTGTGTACCCAGCTCAATGTACATTTTTCCCACGTCCACTGAGCCCTCCCATGGCCTCCGACCTTCCCCACCTAGCCTACTACTCAAGTTCCTGACTCTCTCAGGGGAGTAACCACATATCTTCTTAGAAGCACAAGTCAAAAGCTGTGCAAACTCCAGTCAAACAGGGAAGAAAAAGGCCAGTACAGGTCCTTCCAAAGAGGCTCTGAAGTAGCATCTGTCTGTCCCCCCTGTGAGATTGATCCTCTCATTAGGACACTGGGCTGTGTGAGGTCCCCCTGCCTGGGAACAGTTTGTCCTCACCAGCTGGGATCCAGGCTGAGCCATCTTTGCTGTCACCAAAGACCACTGTGAGAAGCTGATGGGGGGAGGTTCTTCCCAGGAAAGAACCTCTGGGGTCACTTGGGGAGATGCTTTCTCTGTACATACACATTTAATTTCAAGGGAAATCTGTCCACGAACCTTGTGTTGTGAGCTTGGGGTCCCAGTCTGTGGCTAATCTGGCCACATTCCAGGTAGATAAGTGCCTGTTGGCTGAGAACTATCCTAGGGTGGCCCCACATGAACCCCAGGAGGACTCAGGCAAGTCACGGGGACTCAACCAAACTAGCTGCTCAGACACAAAGGTGTCTGATGGACTCTGGCATGATACGAACTTGGATGTGTCCCAATACCTCCATTCCTCCTGCTTTCCTCTGGGGTTTAATTTGATGGGGCAGAGTTTTCTCCCTGGCAAGAAGGTGTCAACTGGTCTGGCCTGAATGTTGCTTGGCACCGGAGCTTCTGGGTCTTGGGAGCTGGCTGCCTATTTGTGAGAAAAGTTGTTTCTGTCCTCTGTTCTTTGGGCGTGTACCAGTCACACTGGAGAGACCACTGGTTGGACAAGGAGAGAAAAGTAAGGGCCATTTTCTCCCCTGGTCACATATTAGCTCCTTCTCTGGATTTGGGGGTGGTTTTAAGCTGGAGTCATTTCAACTTTGATTCTCAAAATGTGATGTGATGCCGAGAAGCCTCTCTGAATGGTGCACTCCAGCATTTTAAACGATGTTGCTACTGAAGTGTTTCTTCCCCTTCCCTCTGTCCCCTTATCTCTGTAGAACTTGCCATCATCCAGGGAGAGATGGACATATTAGCACTTCAGTGCCACTGTGGGGCTATTAAATGGCACAAAAATCAGGAGTGGGGATAGGTGAAGCAGAGCCAAGCCTGGTTCTAGTCCCGAATTGGCCATGGAAGAGCCATGTGATCTGGGGACTCCCTCCCCTGCTCAGCCTGCCTGTCTTCACCTGGAAAGGACAGGTTGACAGCACCGATCTCTGAGTTCCTGCCAAACTTTCCATTCTAGTATTCTGTGACTCCAGCTAGTTAGAGGTTTCCATAACCTAGTGTCTCTAAAAGTTGCCTTTAAGATGTCAGGTCTTTCAGAAGGGAAAAATCAAGCACAGGAGCTCTGAGGCTGGGACCAAGAGGTCTGACTCGTGGCTTCCAGCTTCCAAGCCCAGTGACCCTCATCCTGAGAAAAAGTCAAACCACGGCAGCCTTCTAACTACCTGGGTTGGAATTCAGCAACTCCCTTCTCATTTTCACCCGATTTTAGAGCAAACTGTAGCAAACTGACATTGGAGACTAACATGGGCAGAAAAATGATTTTCTCTTGCACACTGGGGCCACTGAGAGCAAACTGAGATGTAACTTAGTAGCTAAAATATGACTCTAGTGTTCCAGCCATCACTGTGACAACTTGCTGGTGTCCTCCCATATTCACACAAGATCAGCCCCGGATCAAAAATGAAATCAGATATTCCCAATGGATAGGATGTCAAGTGACAAGACGCAGAGGCATTGTTTGAAATCATGAGATGCAACTTCTGCTTGGAATCTAGAGAACTCCATGGTGGAGATGAGGATTGTGACTCCCCAAGGGTGAGAATGACGGTGTTTGGCCCTAAACACCTGCTCTACCATCTCAGTCTGACCCACTGAAGTTGGTCGGGGTGTTTGAAGGGTCAGAATAGAGTCGGAAGCTCTGAGCAGACCAGGTGATGAGCAGAAACTCAGAGAAAGGAAGATACCCTCGGGTATGTGAACTTTCCAAAGTCTAGGAATTAAGCCAGACAAAATTGACATGCCAAGGATGACCTGACTTGCAGGGCGAGGTGTTCTGGGAATTAAGTTTGGAGCTGTTGGCTTCTCTCAAAGCAGAGTCTGGGGGAGAGGTTGTTAAGAAGAAAAGAAGAAAAACACAGCAGCAGCAACCAAAGAAGTAAGGGCCCCTGTTCTCATGTGGGTGATCCTGGAGTCTGGCTCTTCCTGGGAAACACGACGAAGAAAGCTAGAGTGCTAGCAGCCAAATGATGCAGCCCAGAAAAGTGAGGTTGAAATACCAGGAAACACCAGGAGATTAAATGGAAACGGTGAATAAGAGGGTGAGGCAACAGAAGGAAGAAAGGGTCAGGGAGAGACTATGGGGCTACAGTTGTCAGGCAGAGAAGAAAACCAAGCCACAGAGTGAGGTGGAACCATGGGAGGCAGAGACAAGGAGACCTAGGCATTCATTCATTCACTCATTCATTCACTCATTCATTCATTCACTCACTCATTCATTCATTCACTCACTCATTCATTTGTTCACTCATTCATTTGTTCACTCATTCATTCATTCACTCATTCACTCACTCATTCAGTCGCTCAGTCAGGTCAGCCGTCCATTCAACAAAAACTGGGCAAATGCCCTTATGAGGAAAGCATTGCACAGGGCTCTGGATCTCTCCATGAGTGAGACATGGTACCTGCTCAAATGGAGGTCACAACCTAGTGACAGTGTCCAAGCACTCTGTCCCCAGACCAGGCTGACTCTGCCCTGGCACTCTGCTGACATGAGTGGAGGCCTGGGGGGAGCATGCCCCAGCTGTCCCTCACCCTGGGAAGCATCCTCAGGCATCAGTAAGAAAGAGTGGCACCTGTGGCTCAGTGAGTAGGGTGCCAGCCCCAATACCGAAGGTGGTGGGTTCAAACTTGACCCCGGGCAAACTGCAACAACAGCAACAAAAAAAATAGCTGGGCATTGTCGCAGGTGCCTGTAGTCCCAGCTACTTGGAGGCTGAGGCAAGAGAATCACCTAAGTTGGAGATTGCTGTGAGCTGTGACACTACAGCACTCTACCGAAGGTGACAAAGTAAGACTCTGTCTCAAAAAAAAAAAAAAAAAAAAAAAAAGGGAGGGTGGGGACAGAACTGGTGGGCAGCTGGGAGCAGAGAGTGCCCAGATGAAGGGATATGGCCACAGAAGAGGGCAAAATGATTGGGACCAGGCAGCTCTTTCCCAAGCCTAATCCCAGCTCAATCTCCCCTCCCTGGGAGAAGAAATATGGAGGGAAGGAAGAGATCCAAGGATGTGAATAACATAAATAAGGAGAGAAACAGTGTTTCCATGTCTTTTCCTGTGCTCTGGAACATTCCCAGCGGAAGTGCAGCTATGAGTATCTCTCCTAATCCCAGCCAACCAGTAGCTGCTCAGAGAAAATCTCCTGGCTGCCCGACCAAGGGAAGAGGAACACTCCAAGGAGGAGAACTGGATCCTGTGACCTGCCCCCTCCCGCCCCATGGAATTGTCAGCTCTGGAATGGGCAGATCTGTGCCAGGCTTGCACACGTCTGAGTGTTGTCAGATACTTAATGGGATAAACCAAATGTTGTCATTTACAGAAAGGTCTCTAGCCAGAAGCATCTCCCAATCACAGTCTGAAAAGCTGACCTCTAGAGATTTGCTTGAATTAATAAGAAAATATCTGAGAAGGGTTAAGGCTGGGTACCACCTGACATTCAAGTCTTTGTATTATACTAATAAGTTTTAACCAACCCTCCTTTTCCACCCTGTCCCTGAGCCCCAGGGAAGAAATAAATGTTTGGAGGGGCACACAGAGGGACACAGGCCAGTGTTTGCCTTCAAAGATGTGACTGTGGCAGAGAGAGAGCCCAGGAGCATGGCTCTGTGTCAGCCAGGCCTAGAGTTAAGGGGGCCCAGGCAGGGAAGGACAGACGTGACTCAAAGGAAATGTTGAGATTTATGAGAGCAAAATCGGGCTCTGTGAGCAAAATAAGTGTGCCTTGGAGGAATTGTGGGAAATTCCAAGGCACTCAAATCATATTAGTGTTCACATCCACCATTTACAGCAGCAACCATGGTCCCTGGCAAACTGGGCAGTGCCCCCAGCCCACACCAAGCAGAGATGTTTTTCCTTTTTTTAATTGAAATTCTTCAAATAAGGAAAATACACTTATCTCCCTACTGATTTCCAGGGCAGTGAAATTTCCAGACAAGGTGGCTTCTGGTATGCTCAGCTCATACATTGCTGCAGTCGTTAAGCGCCAGCCCTGGCAGGCCTTTGTGAAATGGGTTCTTTTAATCCCATCACTGTCACTATTAGGAAGAAATACCAGACAATATATGGGCATTATAATGTAAGATGATTTGGGGGGGGGAAGCTTAACCACCTCTGTCCAAAACCACCACTCCTGATGATATTCACCATTTTCTCCCCCTCTCAGATGAGGTTCACAGAAGCGTCTTTCCAATTCAGCCGCCCCCACCTGCATACTTTATCACTCCCGGAATGCCAGCCTTTCTCCCAAGAGATGCATTATTCCAATATGTTTGGAGATTCCATAGAAGAACACAAACACTGAAATCAGACTGCCCAATTTCAAATCCCAGCTGGGCCTGTAACTACGTATCTGAGTGACCTTGGGTGTGTTATTCGCCCTCGAAAGCACAGTCCCATCACTTGTAAAATGGGGGTATTGATAAGAGTCATATAACTCTTCGTGTTACTAACAATGATCAGATTGCATGTAAAAGAGTTAACACGGTGCCTTTTCACACCAGACACACAAAGACTGTAAATATTGTTATAATGATAGCACAACATTAAAAGCTTTAAAGCTGAAGAATAGAACTTTCTCACTTCACATATTTTACACCCATAATCTCTGTGTGTGTGTGTGTGTGTGTGTGTGTGTGTGTGTGTGTGTGTGTGTGTTCTGAGACACATGGAACCAGGAGGGTGTGCGCTTCATAGCCAAGGAACACCCCCATCAACGGCCACGCTATTTTGTCTTTTTTGGGCTCTTTGGTATTTGAGTTTTTGAGTTTACTCTCAGCTCATGTTTATGAGATCGTCTACTAAATTTCAGCACATGTTTGCCAGAGCGGATTTTAAGAGCACCACCCATTTGTCATGACTCTGATAGGCCCACAGAGCAGAAAGGAAAGGAAAGGCACAAAATTAACACCACAGACTGAAACAAAAGAAAAATGTTGTGCAGGGCCATTAGAAATTACCCATTCAAGGTCAGGTTCGGTGGCTCACACCTGTAATCCTGGCATGATGGGAGGCCAAGGCCAGGAGGATTGCTTGAGGCCAGGAGTTCAAGACCAGTCAGAGTACCATGCTGAGATCCGATCCAAAAATAGAAAAATTAGCTGGGTGTGGTGGTGTGCGTGTGGAGGTTGAGGTAGAAGGAATGATTGAGCCCTAGAGTTTGAGGTTGCAGTGAGCTATGATGATGCCATTGCTCTCTACCCAGGTAACAGAGTGAGACAGGAAGGAAGGAAAGAAGGAAGAAGGGAAGGAAGGGAGGGAGGGAGGGAAGGAATTATCCACCATTAAACCTATTTTTTCAGATAAGAAAAACAAGGCCCAGAGGGCTAATAGGACTTACTCAAAATCAATCCACCAGTATACAGAGACCTCTGACGACAAAGCTATGGAAGAAGGATTAGGAATTTGAGAGTAAAGAAAGAAAAGAAAAGAGGTGAAAGGGAAGTTGAATGTTATCTTGGACTGACACAAGGAGGGACATTTGGAGTTTCATAATTTATAAATGACCTTTGCTAGAAAAGGGCTAGAAAACTGCTAAAAGTCTGAGGATCAGAAAACAAAGAACATTGGGCTGGGAGTTCTAAATTCCTTTATCTGTTACTCTGTCAGGAATATCACTATCAAGTTTGTGACAACCTCTTTAATAAGCCCTTTTAATTTGGAAATTGGGTAATTAGGTAAGATAATACTTAAGATTGTTCCCACTTCAAGGCTCCGTGGTTTTGCTGCCAAGAACTCTGTGACAGTCACCGCATAGGGTTTAAAGAGATTAGAGGCCCGTTTGCTGCTGGGTGAGACTAATGGGTGGGATTTGGGGAGGTAGAGAGGACAGCAGAAGGCAATGAAGACACAGTGGCCCAACTTGAGGGACAAAATCATGACCAGTGACTTGGAGACAATTTACATAGTGAGTCTGGCTAAACTAAAAGAATAATAACCAAGAATGTCAGACAGCAGGTTAGATCAGGAGGACTCTGAATGTCAAGCAATTGACAGATACCTGGGAAGCCAAAAAAATGCCTGCACATTTTAAGTGATGTGATCCATGTATTACTTTTTGAAGTTGAATTAAACTATGGTAGCAACGTGTGGTGTGGTGTTTGCTCAAAAAATGGCATGAATCAAATGAATGCTAGTGTGACAGGCAGGACAATCAAGAAAAATGGCAAAGGCACAGCAAGACCATTTCAAAGTGGGACCTGAAATTTGAGAATATTGTGGAAGTACAATAGTGAAGGCGTGAGTATGAGGAACCTTAAAGGACATGGTGTACTACAGAAAACCGGCCACACTGGCAGTGTGTCAGGGATACAAGTGGACACTGTGGTGACTTACCACAGTGAATTACTCAAGCATAGTTCATTGTAATTCACTGTAATCACAAGTATCTGGACATTGATGGTGACCACTTAGAGCACCTCTTGTAGTTGCAGAAGTCAAACTTGACTTGTATTCATCTTTTGCTATTGGTATATATTGTGTATGACAATTTTAATGCAGTTTTTTCCTTTCTTAAAATGTGTATACCTGTTTTTGGCACTCTTTATATTTGGGCATGAGCAGGGGATACTGAGAAGGGAAGGAGACTGTAACATTAAAAACCACCACCTAGGAGAAGTGGTCAAGAATCACTGGCCTAAAGTTGGCAATACCAATATTTTGTACGTTTGGAATGCTCATCAAAATACACAACTCCAATATTCAGGAGGAAAGGAATTCAAAAAGGTTTAGGCTTTTTGAATTCCTTTAGGAATTTAGGGCAGAGCCTGTGGCTCAAAGGAGTAGGGCACCAACCCCATATACTGGAGGTGGCGGGTTCAAACCCAGCCCCAGCCAAAAAGAAAAAAAAAGTTTAGGCTGTATCTATATAAGCTGCATCAGAGAAAAAGAGGAGGATTCAGATAACTGAATATGATTATGGATTATTTAAATGGGCTCTGATTTATTTTAAATTTTTTAAAATGTAATTTTAATTTAATTTTTAAATTTAAATTTTTTTAAATTTAAAATTTATTTTAAATTCAGGCAGAGCAATTTGCATATGCAGACTCAGTTTAAATTCCATGTTTTCATTTTTTAATGCTTCACAGCAGCCATCAAGGGATATTCTAAACACTGAAAATCAGTGCCCCCAAATTGATGGTACTCACTTAGACAGAGGTAGGAAGGATCTTTGAGGAGATTACAAAGCTTATCAGTCAAGTGTGAAAAACTCAAATGTGTTTAGAATCATTTAAACTTCTTAAAGACATAAAAATATATGTGGTTGTTTTCCTAGACAATTAGCCTGATGTCTTACAAACTGTCTACATTTGTGTGTTCTCTTCCAGGGTCTTTCTTCCCCGATTTCAAGCCCTCGGAAACAGTTTTTAAAATAGTATTTTGGCTCGGTTACCTAAACAGCTGCATCAATCCCATCATATACCCGTGCTCCAGTCAAGAGTTCAAAAAAGCCTTTCAGAACGTCCTGAGGATCCAATGTCTCCGCAGGAAGCAGTCAACGAAACACACCCAAGGCTACACCCTCCATGCGCCCAGCCATGCCCATGCCGTGGAGAGGCAGCATAAGGACACCGTGCGTCTCCCCGTGGGATCGGGAGAGACCTTCTACAGGATCTCCAAGACTGATGGGGTCTGTGAATGGAAACTTTTTTCTTCCATGCCCCGTGGATCTGCCAGGATTACAGTACCCAAAGACCAATCTGCCTGCACCACAGCCCGGGTGAGAAGCAAAAGTTTTCTGCAGGTCTGCTGCTGCATGGGGCCCTCCACCCCCAGCCTTGGAGAGAACCACCAAGTTCCAACCCTTAAGGTCCACACCATCTCCCTCAGTGAAAATGGGGAAGACGTCTAGGGTGGGGAAAGTGCAGAGGAAGGGGTGACGATCTTAGGTGCCTACCCCACTTCCTACTTAGAAGGCCAGCTCATTCTCCAGGAGGGCAAGACAGGGCCACCAAACAAGGGGACCTTCTAGGACTGGGGCAGGGGAGGAGACCCAGCTCATCAGCCACCTGGCAGGGTGCAGGGAAGAGGGAGGATGTTTTGCAACTGGTGGGTTGAGAAAGATGCTGGACAGTATCCCCCTGCAGCGGATGCCCTCACAGTCATCCTCTCAGCAGGCTTTGATGAAAACCACCATGGGAAACAGAATTTCATTCAACCCAAAAGACTATAAATATAGGATTATGATTTCATCATGAATATTTTGAGCTTGCCCTCTAAGTTGGGAGTTATTTCTTGACGGAAGTGAGGGGATTTTATTTTCAGGCTAAATGTACTGACAGCCGCGGTTGACATTTATGGGGAGAGGGACTAGAGAGAAAGAGCTTTAAGATGGTGGCCAGGATCCAGACGCTTTGTTTCTAGAGCAAGTTTTAAGACTCCACCACTTCCGATGCAGCCAGTGTCTTGGCTTGGGTGAAACTGGACAGTGAGAAGATTTACCTTTTGCTGCACTTGGACTGGATACTGCCCCTTTTCTTCTAAAGACTAGAGTGAGTGGCACTCATAATATCTTAGAGTGTAACAGAGGCACATTCTGTGCTCTTGGGTCTTGAGAGTGTTCAAAGACCTCGTCAAAGAGAATATGGCTTTTCCCAAGGAAAGACAGCAGACATAAGAGTTGTTTGTTTGTTTGTCTGTTTTTCAATTCAACTACTAGGGACAAAATCCATTAAAAAGTTCCGAGATCAAATGAAGGAAGGCTTCTTCCCATAACATATTTAAAAATCAAGAGTTTGGGGTGGGATGGGTGTTAATTTCATGCTAAGATGCAACCTGCCAACCTACCCTGGAGTCCCTTTGATGTGGCCGAGGAGGGCCTTTCTTGGCAAATCACTTACCTTTTCCAGCACTCTATTGTGAAAATCCAACACTAATATTTTGAAAGGCAAAATATTGACTTCCGCTTCATCTCACCTGCTTTGCTGTTGCCTAATGAATGAGCTTTACCCGCGGCATGTTGAAATTGAGCCTTATGATCCAAGTATATCCCCCCTGAACTCTGAAAAATATTGATGCTTAGCTTTGGACAGATACTGATAGATCACCAAAGAATTGTCTAAAGCAGGAGTTTGCAAACATTTTTTGACAAAACATATTTATTCTGGAAAAAGATCCAGTGGTCCACTCAACTTCATCTATTCCCACGTTCCATAGGAAACATGCTACTTTTGCTTTATGTATACCAAATTTTGGTAAACGTCAATAACTCAATACAAGTTGAGTATCTCTTATCCAACATACTTGGGACCAGAAATGTTTCAAATTTTGGAATATTTGCATATACATAATGAGATATCTTGGGGATGAGACCCAAGACTAAATATCCAATTTATTTATGTTTCATCTATGCCTTAGACACATAGTTCGAAAGTAATTTTATAAAATATTTTAATAGTTTTCTGCATGAAAGAAGGTTTGGTTGCTTTTGACTGCAACCTGTCACAAGAAATCATGTGTGGAATGTTCTATTTGTGGCATCATCTTGGCACTGCTTCAGAGTTTAGAGAATTTCAGATTTTCAGATTAGGGATGCTCAACCTGTATGTTACTAATGATGAAGATGGTAACTGCATGTCAAAATTAGAATATGCCTATTATTCCACAGCCTATCATTCCACAAGAAGAATTTAAAATAGTATTTATGTTTTTGGGATAATTCTTGATAAGAATCACTGATATAAAAGAACTGGTCGTTTCCATGACCTCTTTCCCCTACCTGGACAAGTTCCTCTAAGAATTTCAACTCAGGCTATAGCTGTTATGTAACCTTCACAGCAAAGGTAGTTGTCTCTACCTGTCTTTCTTCTTTCCCTTGCAGCAAGATGACAATTTCCTTAAATCCTTCTAAAAGGCAAGTCTCCTTTCACATTGCAATGGAGAGTGTGTTTGCACGTGGAATTGGGTTTTGTTACTGGTTGCACTGAAGCCTTGAATATGACTGTTTTCTCAGTCTTTTTCTACAGAGCATCTTCTCTTTGGCTATACAGATACCCTTGTTTTCAGAACTTGGATTCTGCCCTTTGGATTTTGGCTGAATTTTTAGACTCTTCTGGTCTCTCTGCATGTCCTATAACAGCTCTGCCAGACGTGGATATCCTACCTGGCGGCTGGCATCTAGGAAGACCTCGAATGTGCAAAGCTCACTTTTCTTCTGTCTTGCTACGAAAATTCCATTTGAAAACAGCTTCTCCTAGGATCTAAATAAGAAAATCACTTTTTGCCCTGCCTCCCCCCCCTTCCAAGAGCATCCATGGGAAGAATGGTAATAGTTTAATAGTTTTTCTTCAGCAAAATAAGGGTTCTGCGTTCGAGATGATCGCTAAACACCTTTACAGACAAATTTAAATGTCAAATCTGGGAAAGTTTAGGAGCACCGCAAATCTGGCAGTTACGCCACATCTAATCAAAATAAACAACTTAGAAAATCTTTTGGTCATCCAATAAAAGCCATGACAATTGTATCTGTGTAAAACTATCCGTAAATAATTGCCCCTGCCCTCTTCTCCAGCCCCCTTTCTCTAGGGAGGCAAACTTTTAACTTTATTTTTATTTTTCCCATAGCATGATTATTGGGTATAAACGTGACAGTTCTCCAAGTTGGTATTTATCGGCCGAAACTTGTCAATGTGGGATAAATAATATGAGAGTTGAGTTCCTTTTCACCCGGCCACAAACATCTCTGTACCTTGAACCGTGCCAAAAACTATCTAAAATGGTTGCAGCTAAACAAATGGTTGTCATATTTATACTCTCACGTTTAGTGCTTCTATTTGGAGTTTGAGGAATTTACCCAGAGTGGCAGTAGTTAAACTGTCTTCTCTAATGTGTTATTAAAAGCACTTGCTTTGGGCTTGTCTAAACATCATAAAAATTAACGGAACACTATGGGATAGGCGAAATCTGAGTTTATTCTGCCATTCAGACCGCATGTATTAAAAGAGAACTTGACTCGGATTATTCAAAGATTTTCCTAGACCGTTGGCAAGAATTTCAGAAAAGCATTTTTCTGATCACTGTTTTCTTCTTTTTGCCTCCTTCCGGTCTCACCCAAGACTGCTTTTGCTTGTAGTTACTCAGAAACAATCTCCAAAACAGCCTTTTAACTCTCCCATCCCCACTTAGATTAGCCCATCTATGGCAGGCAGTAGCATTTGGGTAAATAAATACTCCCTTAAGACTTTTTTGTGTGCCAGGCAACTATCTGCAGGGCATTTTGCACCCATTACTTTTAAATCTCATAGCAACTCTGCCATTCCTACTTTAGAGATAAAAAGCTGGTGTTGAGGGTGGTGGCACCTGTGGCTCAAGGAGTAGGGCGCCAGCCACATATGCCAGAGGTGATGGGTTCGAACCCGGCCCCAGTCAAAAACTGCAAAAAAAAAAAAAATCTGATGGTTGAGAGAGATTAAGGACTTGCCGAAAACCAAGGAGAAATCATGATTCAAACCTGGGTCTCCCTAACTCTAAGTCTTTGCATTTTCCATAGCCCCCTTGCTTCATAAAGAGCAGCGATGAAAGTCCTCTAGTTTGGACTGGGTATGCTGGATACCAAACCATTTCATGTTTTATTTCCTTGGGCTCTGTCTACAAGTTAACCTTCGTAAAGACACTGTCATATCTTCAATCCAGCCAAACTCAAGAGCAGGTCATCCAGGGAAGGGTTTGGTGTCTGCAATTCTAACCATCGCACTGCACCAATTTTTTTAGGGGATAACAGATGTTATTAAAACCTTCCAAAAGGGACAAATTTTGCAAGTTGGGGGAAGATGGGCAGGTTCAAACCCAGCCCCAGCCAAACTGCAACAAAAAAATAGCTGGGCATTGTGGCAGGTGCCTGTGGTCCCAGCGACTCAAGAGGCTGAGGCAAGAGAATCACCTAAGCCCAAGAGCTGGAGGGTGCTGTGAGCTGTGACGCCACAGCACTCTACTGAGGGTGACAAAGTGAGACTCTGTCTCTAAAAAATAGAAGAAGAAGCTGCCCCTGCATATGAATAGTTGTTGACTAAATAATCAAGGAAAGAGCTCCCCTGGTCAGCAAAAGGAGCCAAGGCAGACGGAAGGTAAATTCTCCAAGAAAAACTGGGGAAACTACAGAGAAGACAGAGGCAGCAAATATGGAGACATCAGAGGTCTTCTGGCTGGTTACTCTGATCTCTTTTTACTCTACCAGGACTTTTAACCGTGAAACCACCTGCACACAGCTCCGGCCGAGCCCGTTTGGACCACTGCTTGCACCTGCTCTATGTCCGCCCGCAGACTGTACTGAAAGCAGGGCTGAGCCAGGCCGCGGTGGGTTCCACGATCTTCAGAAAGCAATGGCAGCTTCAGGAGTGAGTGGAGATGACCATTGTGTGGCTGGACCACCAAAAGCGAGTTAGGATTTCAGCGGAGGACACCGGCGCCTGGCCGATGCTCCCATGCGGCATAGCTCATTCACACTCCCCGGTCCCAAATGCCATGGGGGTAGTGCTGAGGATGAGGCCCCTGCTCTATGCAGGAAAACATCATTTCTGCTTTGCTACTGCGGCTTGGATTACGGGTTCTCCCACCTAAAAGGAAGGTTATAGGGTTTAGGGATGGGGAAATGTTCCGCAGAGGGAGGGAGCTGGGATTACCAACACCTTGCTGCAATGGATAAGCAGAGAACTTCCCCCAAAGCTGCTCCCTCATTTCAAAAGGCAGGGCCTTTCCTTCTGTGGCTCAGGAGCTCTTACCTTATTTTGTTTTTCCTCCATAACGTATTCAGCGGAGCCATGTGATAAGCTGGAAATGATTATTGCTAAAGTATGAAAAATAGAGACTTCATTAAGTAGGACATCTAAGAGCACATTTATACCATATTTAGAGAAAAAAGGAATGAAGGGCTGGCCCATTCAGATACCTAGATACATGGTGGGTGCATTCAAATGTGGTAGAGAGGAGGCTAAGACAGAAACCCCAGCTCCATTTCAATATTTCCACCCTTGTCATCTAACTTGTCTGGCCCAGGTCACTCTTGTGCAGTAGAAAGAGAAGGAAGAGATTGGGGCAGGGGGAGTTTTAAGAATTTCTTTCGATTTCCTCATATGCAGCCTCCCCCTACTTTATCCAGGACACCTCGATGTCCCCAAGGTCCACTGTGACTTGCGTGTTCATCTCTGACAGATAATTCCTGCTCCATCTGCACCTTCCCTCCCGCCACAGCTCTGCCAGAGGCAGGGCCTTGCAGCATCGTCCTGGGGGCCACGTGTGTGTGTGCCATTGCTTCTGTCATTAGCTGAAAGAGTAGCATGTGTGATCCTGTTCTTTCTCCCTAGAGAGGCCAGAGCAGTGTCAAGGGAACCAGCGGGGCAGGAGGCTCTGGGTTGGCTCCATAGGGTGACCTGCAATGCTCATCACCTTAACATCCTCAGAACACAGAGGTCCAAAGGGAGCTTTGGGAATACTCCTTTCCCGTCAGCCTGTGGGTCACAGATGGTCACCAGCAGCAAGTGACTTCTTCTGCGCCTGGCACTGGACTTGGCACAAAAGTACAGAGAGGCATATACAGTCAGTCTCCAGCTTCCAAGCTGAAAGGGTTGCAAGTTCATCGGTTAAAAAGTCAAGAATGCATTTTTCCAAGAGGCATTGTCATACCTGGGGAAGGAAGGATAGTCCCAGATGAACCAAAAAATACAAGTCTATGTAATGCACATGAGGAGTTTGCAAACCTTTTCTGTAGATGAGTAGAGAGTAAATATTTTAGGCATTGTGAACTAAATGGCCTCTGCCACATCTTCTTCTTTTTTTTTCTTCTTTTACTTTTTTTGGGAGGAAGAAGGCAACCCTCTAAAAATGTAGAAATCATTCTTAGCTCAAAAAAGAAAAGAAAGAGGAAAGGTAAAGAAAAAAAAGGCTGCAGGTCACATTTTGCCCATAGGCCATACTTTGCCATTCGTGATCTGTGCCATCTCCAGACGACAATATAGTACAGAGGACAGGGCTAAGCCATGGTTTCTGGTGTTCAACATACGAGCATCTTTTTTTTTTTTTTTTGCAGTTTTGGCTGGGGCTGGGTTTGAACCTGCCCCCTCCAGCACATGGGGCCAGCGCCCCACTCCTTTGAGCCACAGGAGCCACCCTTGCATCTTTTTTTAATATGCCATGGACACATCTCCACTTGGCTAAATTAATGTTTGCAGGCTGAATGAGTTATTAAAGTGGCAAGTTTATATTCAGAGTTAGGGCCTGCTCCATGCCGCGTTGTCATTTCCTAAGCAGGTATGGGAGAAGGGGGGAGTGCCCACTGTCCCTCACTGTTGTCCCCTGTAGAACAGACAGCAGGAGCCCAGGAGAGACCACTGGGGTTTTCAGCATTTTGCCTCCCTGACAAAGTCTCCCAGAACAATCTGGCTGCCTCTGAGGGTGGCAACAACTGATAGAGGCCACTTTCCCAAAGCCAACTTACAATTCCTGCCAGACTCTTGGAACCAGATGAAGTGGAGGTCCCCAGAGTCCTCCAGGGACTTTGGAGGCCACACCTGACTCCTCGGGAAGTTGTCCAGACCATGGTGTCCTGCACCAGGGTATTTGAGGGCCTGCTTGGGGCTCGCCGAGAGGAGCCAGGGGTGCAAAAAGGGGTGCTAGCGGGGACAGGCACCTTCCAAGAAACAAATAGAAGTTGAGCTTCCTCTCCTCCTCCTCCTCTTCCTCCTTCTCCATGTCTTTCTCCTTTTCCTGCTTTTTCTTTCAGTCTGAAATTGCCTAACTAGAATAGAAATGGTATTACTAGGCAGAAATGGATTCAGCCAAAGCAACATTTCCCTAAGCTTGGTCCATTCCCCAGACTGAGAAGCTTCAACAATCGGAATTTATTGCCTCATAATTGAGAGGCTGGAAGTTCAAGATCGAGATGTTGGCTGGTTGCTTGTTCCAAGGTCTCTCTCCTTTGCTTATGGATGTCCGTCTTCTCCCGGGGTCATCACGTGACCTTTGTCTGTGTCTGTCTTTCCCCTGACCTCCTCTTCTAATAAGGACCCCCGTCGCATAGATTAGGGCCCACCCTCATAGTCTTTTTTAACCTTAGTCATCTCTTTAAAGGCCACATCTCCAAATAAAGTCACATTCGAAGTTACTGGGGATTAGGGCTTCAACATAGGAATTTTGGGGGGACCTATAAGAACTCTTCCTTCACTCTCTCCAGAATTCTTTCCCTAGATCAGAATTTCACATTGGCCCTTCCAGATCATCCCAGTTCTTTTCCAAGTTCTTACAGCAATTGTCCATAAACTATAGTCAGCAACTAATTCTATACTTGTGATCTTTCTGTTGTTTTAATATCTACATCTAAGTACTTTAAAGCAGACCTTGCATACCCTGTACTTGTGTATGTTCTGTCCTCTCTACTAGATGGAAACTTCTGAATGGCAGGAACAGCCTGTCATTCAGTGTGCCGCGTGGCAGTGCTCCAGCCCCCAAGGCTTGTGTCCCCTCCTGAGCAGGCAGAGAGAGGGGAGCAGAGTAGAATGGGGGATAAGATCCAACCATGAGCTGTCGACAGAGGCCAGAGAACAGGTCCACAGGGACTTAGGAACATCAGAAGACTGACCCAGGAAGGCTCAGGCGGATGACCCTGGGGTTTCTGAAAAGTTGCTGTCAGATCCTAGTTCAAGTGACAGAGTATACCAGTGGAGAACCCCAGAACAGCAGCCATCTCGAGTCAGGCAGGCACATGTCACCTTAGGGACATCTACACCCAAGAAAACAGAGCCCGTCACGATCCGAGACAGACCCTAGAGTCAAGGATGGTGAGACAAAACAAGATGAACCGAGAGCCAAGGGCAGAGCCCAATCCTGAGAACCGGGCTGTTGAGGACCCCTTGGGAGCCCTGTGGTTATGCCGGGACTCACAGTCCAGCAATAGATGAGTTAAGGGTATTTCAATGCTAATCTACATCAGCATTAGTTTTAGAAGACGGGTACCAAAGAGCCTCCAGGTAGCTCAGGCAGCTGTCAGTGGGCACCCCCCATGCCCCACTCAGGCTATTCTGTCTCACCCCAACAAAGGCAGAGAACAGGAGAGGATGTGGTACTGAGTTGGCATGAGATTACAGCCAGCCCCTCCCGCTAACAGGCATCTTAATCCAGGCCTTCTGCACCCCTTCCCACTGCCTGGCCAAGCCTCCAGTGCCTCAGTGAGACAGACCCGCTGCCCTGTCTGCATGGTCTTAGATCTTGGCCTGCCCACCTTGCTCCCCTGGCAAAATTCCATTCATTTCTGTTTCATCAACCCATCCAAGACCCTTATATAGACAAGTGTAGGGCTCTGTGGTGCTTCTCTGACAGCCGTAGACCGATGTCTTCTCCCCTGCCTCCTGCTGAGATGCAGAGCATTTATCCTCATTTGGAAGAATCAGGGCTGCATAGCATGGGCTGTTGTGTTTTCTGGGCACGAGATGATACTGCTTTGGTTCCCCGTCCCCCTGCCCTCTCCCTGGGGACTCTCACATTGGAACTTTTTCTGGTCCCACAATATCAATCATAGTGAAACATCCTGTCATCTAGAGCAATGTGATTCACCAGCTTCAATTCAATCTGGCAATGACGGGGGGGGGGGCGGGGGGGGGGTTAGCCCAAAAGGCAGAGCCTACAAAAGTACTTGGTGTCTGTGTGCCAGAAGCCATCCAAAAACAGACTTGAATAAGCGTAGCAGTGGTGTACTGATTTGTCTTTAAAAATCGTCTTTCTTTCCCACTCTGGTCTCCATTCCTTGGGCTAAACCCAGTCTTATCTTCCCTAATGAAAAGGATTCAGCTCACAGAAGTCTCTAGGGTTGGGAGGCTCGTGGCCCCCACTAAGCAGAAGCTGAGCATCAGGGAGAGGACTTCTAGTCCCCACACAGCCAGCCTGACTCAGTCCCTGTGTAATAACAGCATTAATGGCCATTGTAAAGAGCAGAGATGGAGGGAACAGTGATGGATGGCCAGAGGAAGGAGCTGCCTGAATTGGCAAACAAGAACACCCACTTACAATCTGACATTAAAACCCACACATACCATGTATTTTTAAGAGCAAAACAAGCAAACATTATAAATATTTGCATAACAATTTATTGCTAGCTTTACAACAGACTTTTTTTTTAAGAGTAAAACCTCTAGGAGAAAGTAATCGAATGAAAAGTCAGGTCGCTGCTCTGCTGACACTTCCGCTCCCAGCCCAGGGCCTGACCTCCCATCTCCCATCACACGCGTCCCTGATACCTAAATTTCAACAAGAGAGTGCAGACGTTCTGCAACAGAAATTTTGCTGTAGCATTTAAAGCCCGAATCAAAACACATGCTTTCTTCATCAGATGTGAAGGAAAACAGCTATTTTTAATCTCTGGATATAACAAGTCACAAGCCAGTCACTTTCCAGAATTAACACAGAAACTCAACCCCCTATGGCAGACCAAGAAATGATTTTGCTCCCCATCATGTATCCGTGATGGGGTTTATGCAGAGATAAAGTTTAAATAGCACCCTACCAGGGCCTGCTAAACAACAATGACAACAATAATAAAAAAATAGCTAGCGTTGTTGTGGGCACCTGTAGTCCCAGCTACTTGGGAGGCTGAGGCAAGAGAATTGCATAAGACCAAGAGTTTGAGATTGCTGTGAGCTGTGATGCCACAGCACTCTACTGAGGAAGACATAGTAAGACTGTCTCAAAAAATAAAAAAAAAAAGAAAGAAAGAAAGAAAAGAAAAGAAAAGAAAACTTTAATCATTACTTTTCACAGTAACTTGTTAAAATGGTAATTTATCTAAAGCATTGAAACAGCTATAGTGGTAATAGAAAAGTAACTGAATTTTATTAAACCTAGTACACTCTTGTCTTTTTGTCCTTAAGAGTCAGGTCCTGGAGAATATAAAATTCAAAGAAAAATAAAAGTTTAAATAGCAAACATTGTATTTCCAGAGCAGCTACCTTTGCACACTTGGGTAAAGTATAAGATTTTGGGGTTGCATTACAAAATAAATATTTTCACAGGGAACCAATACAATGTCACAGATCTAAGAAAAAGAGAGTGAAAAGTCTGTAGAGAGTTTGGGGAAAAGAGAAAGACAGGGCCACGTAGAGCTCACAGGTACCTTTTCTTGGCATCCCCCTCAGCTTGCTGAACCTGACCTTCCCAACCCCGCCCTGGAGCCCACGATTGGAAGGGGACCTAGAAGGATCTTAAAAGTGGTGTTGTGGGAACAGCAGCGTACTAGGTTTCCTGGACGTCCCCATCTCTGTTTCTACCTTGGGACCGTGACCCAGTCATTTCACCTCCCTTGACTCATTTTCCTCACTTGTGAAATGGGGTGAGCAGATGGAACAGTGTATGTGAAAACGCCGCGTGAGCTGGTAAAACCGCACATCACAGCAGGCCCCCAGCAAACGCCAGCACCCTTAGCCCATCTTCATTTCCCCTTCGAATGCTAAATAAGATATCACTGATGAGATCGCCTTTAGGGTGTCTTCGACCCTGAACACACTTCACGCAGGAGAAGAGAGAGTAAGATCAGTCTTTTGCTCTCCTTTACTCTTCCTCCTATTTTATGTTTTCAGGAGTTGGTCCTCACCAGCTAAAGACCCTGGTTTCCCTTCAATTAGAAACCACATCGTCACAGGTCAGGCACAATGGCTCACACCTACAGCCCTAGCACTCTGGGAGGCTAAGTCGGGAGGATTGATTGAGCTCAGGAGTTCGAGACCAGCCTAAGGAAGAGCGAGACCCCATCTCTACCAAAAATAGAAAAATTAGCCAGGTGTTGTGGCAGGCACCTGTGGTCCCAGCTACTTGGGAGACTGAGGAAGGAGGATCACTTGAGCCCAGGAGTTTGAAGTTGCTGTGAGCTGGGTACTGGGCACTGCAGCCTGGGTAACAGAGTGAGACTCTGTAAAAAAAAAAAAAAAAAAGAAAAGAAAAAAAAAGAAAAGAAAAAAAAAAAAAGGAAGGAAGGAAAAGAAAAGAAAGGAATTCATGAAGCAAGTGGCCACTGCTTTGTGCTATCTTCCTCAATTCCAGATGGGGGGCCCCAAATTCCAACCTCCAGTTAGTCCCCACATTGTACTTCTTTCTTTGGGTTGGGAATATCCTCATCTGGGAATTTTAACTTTCAAAAGTCAGGCTAACTATACTGCTTTGAAGATTTCTGGTGCCTCACTCTCAGGATTCTCAACAGCCTAGCACAAGGGTGTCGGTTGTGTGCTGGTATCCGTGATGGCTCTCACACAGCGGACTCAACAGGGCAATAGGAAGCACTTGAACTTATCATAACTGTTCTGTGACGACACCACATAAAACACAGTCATTCTAGAAAAGGTGCATGTGTGCATTTATATGGTCCAGTAATGCTATGAGAAAGACAAGTAACTTTGACCGCTGAAAGAAGGGACAGCATTTGAAGCAAAGCCTGGTTTTGTTTTGTTTTTTTTTAACCTTGGGTTTTAAATCATCTAAAGAAGCAGGGCTGAGCACCTTTTGGCCCAAGCAGCTATCAGGACTAAATGTTTACAAAACAAAAAGCAAATTCCCACTCATGTGCAGAAGCGGTTGTGATTTCACTGGGAATTGAGATCCATCTCCTGGAAGCTTCAGGTCACAGTTTCCGTTCTCATTTCAAGTTTGGCCACAGTGTAGGCATTTCTGTTGACCCCTTTAAATTGTCTCTGGAACCCCCATGTGCAGGTGGCTTCCCGGGAGAGGACCAGACTGCAAGCTCAGCTTACCACGACTCAGGCTGATGGAGGCGGTCACCCTACCGGGAGGCAGCATCTATTAAGAATGATGCCACCACCTCCCTGCCAAATGGTCTCTTGTGACTCAGAATCTCAAACTTGTTTTAAACAGAGGGGAAAAGTCACTTTCCGAGACGAGGTTCTTGGCCCAACCCTGTTTTGTATAAACACAGTCTACAGCTATTTTGGTCTTCTGGATTTTGAGAGGCAGCTGCTAAGTTGTAGCAAGGGTGACTGGACTGGTGTGGGCCCAAATTAAAAAGGAGAGAGCTTTGTTCTTTGGGTGCTGGGAGAAAGAAAACGAAAAGCATCATCTCACAGGGTGCAGCCTCCAACTGGTCTGGCCCGGGGGAAATAGGGTGGGCCTCACTTCAATAGGAGTCAGCTCTGTCATAGTCTGAACTCGCAGAAATGGACACATTGGGTTTGGAGGAAGAATTCTTGCACTACAAAAGGGTAACATTTGGATCATGCTGAAAGTATGTGATTCATTGATGGTTGGTCCACCTAGTGTTTGAAGGGAACACACACTCATCGCTTGAAGCCAGCGTCTTGTCCATAACTGCTGTCCTTATGGCCCAGGGAAGGGGGCATGCAGCCCACCACTTTCCCAGCTACTCGCTGTCTTTGGAAGCCCCCTTGGGAGCTAGTGAGTCTTGCCTGTTATCTGGATTTACCTCCTCATCAAGCCGCCATCTGTCTAAGGCTCAAATTTAACATGTTACTACTGCTGACCTTATAACGTAAGGAGTGATCGCGAATGCAAAAAGAAAAAGGCTAACAGGTGTACGGGGCAAATAATTCAGTTTTTGGAAATCAGCTTAGTACTCCACCCTACCTCTTGCATTCTGAAAAGTTAAACACTTTTGACTCATAAAAGTTGGTGTCCCTCAAATAATAGCACATCCATAGAAGACTACATTGCAAAACAAAATCCTCTTCTTCCAAAGGCTGCTGTGGTACCCTCTGCTCTCTCAGTCCCTTCTCTATCCTGTGATATTCAGTGAGGGCTGACTGTGCTCCAGGGTCAAGTGCAGCGGGTGGAGAGTAACAAGGGTGAGACGCAGGCCTTGGCCTCAAAACACTTGTGTTGTGCAGACAGTACCATGGGAACTTGATGGAAGGTGCCCAGCAAGCCCAGGGTCAGGCTTCTTAAAACTGGGAAGCTCTACAATGGATTCTAGAGGACAAACAGTGTGGGAAACAGAAGGAGTTTTCTGGGCAAGGAAAGAAAGAGTCCGTGCAAAGGCCCAGGGGCTAGTGAACCTCAGGGCTGTGCTAGGCTTGCTGTCTCCTCCTGCCTGTCAGGGCACAGGGAAGTCAGCTTTGCTATTGCGGTGTCCACTTGGCTCTCTGCAAACACCCATTTCCCAAGTCCCCCCACCTCCTGTCCCCAGAAAATCATACATCTGCTTTTATTCTCATTTTCTAAGCCAAGAAAGAGCTCCCTTGAAGGGCCAGTCCATGCTGAGTTCAGGGGCTTTCCTGACAAGAGCTACCGTTGTTTGGCTTGGCTATAAATCGCAAGGCCTTGGTTTCCCAGCTGCCTGATTCTCTTTGTTCTGAAGGCTTAGCGCAGCATTACAGTGGAATAATTACACAGGAAAACACAAAGAAGAAGGTCCGTACGAGTAATTATTGGCTCGGGCATGAAGTGGCTAATCCGTAAGAATAACCTAATGCTTCGGATGTCTAAACAAACAAATCTTTTATCAGGCAAGTTAGGGTTATTATAAATGGAGGAATTGTTTTTAGCACAAAGAAAACATTATGCAATATGTTTTAAAAGAAAAATGCAGAAAATAATTGAATCCCTGCAATCCCCCTAAGACTGGCTATCACACCATCAGAGTGTGGACATCTGACCCCGGGGGAAATAGGGTGGGCCTCACTTTCATAGGAGCCAGCTCTGTCAAAGTCTGAACTTGCAGACCAGGGCACACGATTAGGGAAGGGCCCCCGATAGTATATTCCAAACCCAAAGCGGTAGAGGAGGTGAAGGAAATGGAAGTAAAAGGGAAGAACTTACCCTTTTGCAATCAACCAGCAATTAGGAAGGACTTAGTGGGGCTAAAAAAGACAAATTCGGAGGTTCATTTTGCCTGTGAAATTAAAATTATATTTTTAGTACATAAAGCTGATGCCATTTAACCATGAACCCCACGTGACACTTCTCAGCTCGCTGCAGCTTTTCTGCTTATTTCCCTGTTAGGTCTGCTCAAAATATAAACTCTGTGTTGCCTTGTTGCCAGAGAAGCAAGTGTGGGCTGACCGGCTGATTGAAGCTGCTATTGGTCCTATATAACCTTTACAATTGTTGGAAAGAAGATCCCTCTAAGGAACAACTTCTAACCATGCAGTGTTTGTGAACCATGCCTGCCTTCTCCAGGTTTGTTATTTGGTTGACTACATTGACAATCTCATTACCTTTCCTTCGATGTTACAAAAAGAAGTTAATTGGAATCATGCTGAGAGTTTGGTATACGCTCAGTGCTGTAGAAGGGAGCACCTCCTCCTGTGTCAGATTAATACGTTATGTGAATCATTATACTTGAATTTGCTGCAGCGTTTTGTAGTGATGCATAAATCCGGCACGCAGGCTGACTGCAGTGGCTTCAAAGCATTTAATTCCTTTTAAATGAACTCAGTATCCTCGGAATGTGCTGCGTACGTGTTTTCTGAATTTTCTAAATGCCCCTGTTACAGGTCCATTTGTGTATGACGTGATGTGGTGAACAATCATGTTGGTTTTACGGGATTTTCTTTTGAAGAAAAGAAATGTACATATTACTGCAAATGAATAAATTATTGAAAATGTATGGATCATGCCCACTGTTAAAAATGAATTTATTTGTTTAATAAAGTGACTGTTCAAATTATAACACTGTATATTGTGCTTATCAATATGGATGCCATATCTGTAAGGGTGGTGCGATATGAATGTGTGTTCTCTAATAAAATAGTTCAAAGCACTTTTTGTAAACACACAACCCCCTAGTTCTTCAAACATGGTGTACTGTTGACATGTGTCTTGAGAAATGGAGTAGATAGTTCCGCCCAGGAGAGTTGGTGTCTTCTGCTGGTTGAATAGGGTAGGTTGCCATAGAGTGTGGTATATACATTGGTTGGCCTTTTTCAAGACACAGGCAAGGACCAGAATACAATTGGATCATCAGGTTTAGAGGCAAGTAGCACAGGGAGGTGGTAGTGGAAGGTGATAGGCACATGGAAATGGAAATGTAGTCAAGGCAGGAGGTATGAAGTGACCCAAAGCTAAGGTGATGTGTATTTGAGCCAGTGATCAGAGAAGGTCACGGGCAACACAGTTCAAGGAAAATACCATATTTTGTCATGTATAATGAGCTCCTATGTATAACATGCACCTATGTTTTTGAACCAAACTTTCAGGAAAAAGAAAATCTTTTATTTTAATTTTTTTTATTAAGTCATATACACACAGATCATGAATACATTTATGCATATGTGGGGTACAATGTGTTGGGTTTTTTTGTACACTCTTACGTGCTTATATCAAACAAATCAATATAGATTTTGCCTCATTTACTTGATTATTGTGTTAAGACAGTTATGTTCTACACTTGACAGATTTGAATTTTTTAATCCAAATGCTTATTTCTTTATATTTAGGTACCCATTGTTGGTATTATAAAAACATTTATATAGATACAGAATTATTACTACCTATGTATAACACTCATCCTTGCATCCTTATTTTTCCCTCAAAAATGTAGGCAACATGGTGGGCTTTCTACTTGGGAAAATATGGTACTTTGATGGAGATACTTGTGTGATTGAGGTCTCAGAGCCTGGAAGCCCAAGGATGACAGCTCTTTCCCTCCCTGGGACTCCTGAGCAGGGTGGTCATTTCCTCACTGGGGACATCAGCTCTGGGTTTAAATTGTTTGGGAGCTGCTATAGGCCCCCAATACCCTCAATCACTTGCCACCTGTATGCTTTCAAGGCAGTTATTCAACCTCTCTAAATCTTCATTTCCTCTTCTCAGAAACAGGAATAATGACTGTATATTTCTCAGGGAGTAACCCTCACAGCCAATTCTATAAGGAAGTGCTAGGAATTGATCAAGGTGCATTTGGCTGCAAGTAACAGAATAGCTGAATAGAAGTGGCTCATGTGCATAAGAAAAATTTTAATACTATTATCAATATTTTGGCCCCAAAATACAAATTTTTCCCAAAATGGTCTCTAGTCAAACTGCCTAGGTTTGAAACCTATACACTAATAGGTCAGTAATATTTGCCAACCAGTGCTCTCAGGTAAAAATAAAATAATCACACGATTAGCAACATTTGTCAATTCCTATGATGTAAATTCTCCCAGAATGGCCAATTTCAAGCTGCCAACATGATGTTGAACATGGTGTTGGGAAGAGATGTGTGCAGTCAGCTCTCAAGAGCCTCTGTCAGCCAAGGTCAGCACACAATTGAGCCCTCCTCGCCCCTTAATAGTGTATGACATAAGACTACCCGTATTCACTTGATCATCTGTAAAATAAGATCATAATAGAAGCTTCCTCTTCCATCAATACATGCAAAGAATTTCTGTTTAGTTCATAGTAAGTGTTCGGTGAATGTTAGCTATTGTTATGCTTGTTAACACAATACTGATTCATATAAAAACAGCACAAACCATCTCAGAATAGCAAAAGTGTCCACCCATATTCAGTCCTTAGTGGAACAATATTTCTAAGATGTGTGTGACAATATAACAACCCTTTTTCAGACATTATATAGTACTGACTCCCCACTCACACCCCTATAAAATTTAATAGTCTTCGCTTCAGATGGCAATGTTTTTGAGTGAAAATTCTGCTCCTTTGCATTTAAATTTTAACCTAAGTATTTCATTATTCTGTGAACCAGTTTTCTTAGACAAAGAGCCTCTTAATCCCAAATCATTCTGCCAGCCAATTATTATTAGCATTCCTGTTTATAAATACAAATTGCCTCCAACAGAATTTATGAAAACTAATTATTCTGTTATGTAGGTGGAGGGGAAGAAACACTCTCCCTGTGTTCAGTCTTCGCTTGTTATTACATTTGGATCCATAAAGTCGTTTCAAACATAATCTATACACATGGTGAACCAAATAAGCAATAGCGCTACAGTGCCATGAAGTTGGGATGAGCCCTGGGTTCCTGAATGACACCACACCTCATCCCACAGGCCTTTTCCGTGGAAACTGGATAGATAAGGACAAGAGCCAAATAAGAAACCAAGTACAATTTTTATTAATCCCCAGGAGAGAGAGAGCTATATTCCCCAAACTGGAGCTTCTCTGCTGAGATGTTCTGGTTCACTCAGAGTGGTATAACACTGTGGTCCCCAACCCCCTGGCTGCAGACAAGTACCAGTCTATGGTCTGCCAGGGACCAGGCCCCAGCAGGAGGTGAGTGGTGAACAAACGACTGAAACTTCATCAGTGTTTACAGCCGCTCCCCATTGCTGGCATCACCATCTGAGCTCTGCCTCCTACCAGGTAAGGGGTTGCATTAGATTCTCATAGGAGTGTGAACCCCAGTTTAAACTGTGCATGTGAGGGATCTAGGTTGTGTGTTCTTTATGAGACTCTAATGCCTAATGATTGAAGTTGGGATGTAATATACTTGAATCATCCTGAAACCATCTCCCCCATCGGGTCCAAGGAAAAATTGTCTTTCATGAAACTGGTCCCTGGTGCCAAAAAGGTTGGGAACCTCTGCTATAACCAATTTCCTTGAATCTTAAATGTCCAGATGTGAGGAATGCCATTGATTGAATGTTTCCCTTCAAAATGTATTTGTTGAGGCTGGGCGTGGTGGCTCACTCTTGTAATCCTAGCACTCTGGGAGGCTGAGACAGGTGGATTGCCTGAGCTCAGGAGTTTAAGACCAGCCTGAGCAAGAATGAGACACTGTTTCTAAAAAATAGCCAGGCATTGTAACAGGTGCCTGTAGTCCCAGCTACTGGAGAGGCTGAGGCAAGAGGATCACTTATGCCCAGGAGTTTGAGCTTGCTGTGAGCTATGATGTCACAGCACTCTACTGAGGGTGACAAAGTGAGATTCACCTCAAAAAAAAAAATCTATGTTGAAACCTAATCCCCAGTGTGAAGGCATTTGGAGGTGATTAGGTCCTGAGAGCCCAGCCCTTGTGAATGGGATTTATACTTTTATAAGAAGAAATTCCAGAGCGCTCCCTGCCCCTTCCACCATGTAATATTACAGCCAGAAGATGGCCATTTATGGAGCAGGAAGCAGCCATCACTGGGCCCCAAATCTGCCTGACCTCCAGAACTGCAGGAAATAAATTCCTATTGCAGGGGTCCTCAAACTCCACACGAGGCGGTGTGATTGTATTTGTTCCTGTTTTGTTTTTTTACTTCAAAATAAAATTTGTGCAGTGTGCATAGGAATTTGTTCATATTTTTTTAAACTATAGTCTGGCCCTCCAACAGTCTGAGGGACAGTGAACTGGCCCCCTATTTAAAAAGTTTGAGGACCTCTGTTCTATTGTGTATAAGCCACCTCATTTATGACATTCTGTTACACCATTCCAAAATAACTAAGACAAGAACCAACACCAATGCCCACATCCATCCAGTTCCATGCGCCAGTCACTGAAATGAAGAGCACGGTCATGGCCCAGCCTGCTTCTGGAAGTAAGACCCCGATCATCATGAAATGGGAATGGGAAATACCTGAGGAAGAGTAGAATCCTAAAAATATGCAAGAAAAACCAGCCAGACTACACGTTCCTCCTTATTTATTTGGTGGGGGACATGAGAAAGTCCTAAGGACAGAGGATGGCAGAGAAGGTAAGGGCAGAATTTTTTCCTCTCCATGGGCAAAGGTGCAAACACCCGGAGAAAAGCAGCCTGCCCTCCCATCTAAATGCCATCTGTGGGGATAAATTGAAAAGTAATAGTTCCATCAACCTCCAGTTCTACTCCCTTACCATTTTCTTGTGAATTCATTCATTCACTCAACATGTATCTATCGAACATCTATTTCTGGCATCATCTCCAGACACATTAATGAACAAAGCAGAAAACGAAGGCTTTCCCCATGAGGCTTACTTACTAGAACATCTTCCAGAAATGCTGTATGCATGTGTAAATGCATAGATTCTTTAAATATCTTTATGAAAACAGAAGGAGCCAGATATTCTGGTTGGTTGTAATAGATGTATTTCTATAGTCAGTGGCTAAGCAATTATCGGTCATTCCTTGATTACAATGGCTCATTACAAAAGTTTTGAGATACACCAAAATCCTGAAAGAGAAAATATGAGCAGATGGATGTCAAAGAACTCTTCCCACCAACACTGATAAGCCAAGCCAAACAAGTTGAAACTTGCATGGGTGAATCAGAAAGGATGCTCTCCACTCTGTTTCTTAGAAGTGAAATGACAGATCATAACACAGTCTGTCTTGAAACTTTTATAGAGGCCCATGATTACCTTAGATCCCTGAATCTTTACCTTAACAAACACATCACAATGTTAAAGCAAAGTCCAGTCTCCCACCCTTTGGAAAATTATAGTTTGATATTACGCATCAAACAAAAAAGACATTGAGTGCTTATTTTAGAGCTTCAGGCATTTTTAGGGGCCATAAACTTATTTCAACAGTGTTGACCTTGCCTAAAATATTTTTGGAACTCTTTTTAGATTGCCTTTAGAATTAATTTATGTATAATACCAACCCCCACCAAAATCCTTTATTTACTTATTACTGAAAATGATTCTAGCCTAGACCATGAAAATTCTTTCTGGAGCATGGAAGGAAGATGAGCCTCATCAGATGAGAAGACATCTTCAGAGGTTCTCTCTGGGTGAACCCATGGGTGACTGGTACAGAGGCTTTAGCCAAATAGCTCTGTCATATGCTGGCCAATTGCAAGTTGGGTCAAACTACTATAAAAAGCCACTCTGAGTATATTCAGTGGAAAAAATTAGGTCAATGGTTTTCCAACTTTTTTTTTAAACAGCACAATCCTTTCTTTTGGATGAAGTCTTACTCGGAAGCCCAAGGAAACTCAGAGCAGTTCGAGAGGGATATCAGAAGTGGGGTAAAGGCGCTGTGGCTCACACCTGTAATCCTAGCACTCTGGGAGGCCAGCGTGGGTGGGTTGCCTGAGATCAACGTTCGAGATCACCCTGAACCAGAGCGAGATCTTGTCTCTAAAAATAGCAAGGCAGTGTGGCAGGCACCTGTAGTCCCAGCTACTTGGGAGGATGAGGCAAGAGAATCGCTTGAGCCCAAGAGTTTGAGGTTGCTGTGAGATATGGCACCACAGCACTCTACCAAGGGCGACAAAGTGAAACTCTGTCTAAAAAAAAAAAAAGTCAAGTAAAACCTCAATCACTCAGATACATCCCCCCCCCCCCCACACACACACACACACACATGCTATCTTCCTGGTGACCCCATAGGGGCCTATACAGACCTTACAGGACCCCCTGGAGCAGAGTTTAGGCATCCCTGGCCACATGTTCTCCTGGGGAACTGGCTATCTTAACTTCCATGGACAGTTTGCCCACAGTAGACAGTGAATAAAGGTTTCCCAAATAAGGAAAGAAATCAGGTGGTGAGTGGTTAGGGCTCTGCTTTTAAAGAAGGCTACAAAGATCAACAGAGGATCAACGATAATTACCAAACAAGGGCTAAGATTGGCAAGAAGGATTTCTCGAAAGCTGAAAGCCAGAGCAAGCAGAAGTTGATGCTTCTTCTTAGTAAAGTATCTCAAAAACGAAAAAGCCAGCATCCCATGCACTCAATACTAGTTTGAAACTAGTAGATGAACAACTACTGCAGGCCCACAGGGAAGAAAAATTAAATTAATTAAATTAAATTAAATTAAAGACAGGGGGAGTGGAAGGGGAGAGAGGACTCAGTAAGCTCCCAGATAACAGGTACAATGTGAGGGACATGGCACACCTCCTGGGACTCAACTGCAACTCAGACTTTGCCTAATAAATGCAGAAAACGCATTTGGAAAATCATAGTGTGATATCATGCATCATATAAAAAAGACTTCGAGTGCTTATTTTAGAGCTTCAGGCATTTGTAGGGGCCATAAACTTATTTCAACAATGTTGTTATTGCCTAAAATATCTTTTTGAGATTGCCTTTAGAATTAATTTAGGTGTAGTCCCTCCCTCTCCACCCCCCGAAATCCTTTATTTACTTATTATGGAAAGTGATTCTAGCCTTGACCATGAAAACCCTTTCTGGAGCATGAAGATGAGCCTCGTCACCTTATGTAATCATAGGTACCCTTATATTAATCTGAAATTTATAAAAGATAAAGAAGTTGAGGAAGTCTGGGGGGAGGAAAAGAGGGACATCCCAGTGCTTTGACTCAACCATTTGAGGGAGTAGGAGGCGGCCTGGGGGAACAGGTGAGAGGGACAGATGGCAGAAGCAAGGCAGATGTTCAATTTCCATTTGGCTCTCTTTGTCTCTAACAGAGAGAATAATCTCTTTAAAAACTAGAGAAGTGGCACATGTGTGTTAGGCAGACACTTGGGGGTAGCACAGTCACAGCAGGAGGGTGGCAGGAGGGCCCTGGCCCCAGAGCAAGCCTGGGGATTCCCAGTGGAGCAGCAGGACCTGGGAACGGGTCCCTGGGGTGCCCAGTATCCACCAACCACCTTCCCTGAGCAAGTTCTCAATACACTGATAAACACAGTGACGCTTAATGCTGGCTTACCAGGGGTGGGCAACATTCTGAATGTTTTATGCATACTAACTGATCTCATGCCCCTGTAGAACAGGAAAGTAGCTTCTATTATTTCCTCCCTTTACCCCTTTTATAGAAGAGAAACTGAGGCTCAGTTGGGCATAGGGGTTTACGGAATTTACATACCAGTAAGTGGCAGAGCTGGGGTCTGAACTCAGTTCTTTTAAATTCCAGAGACCAATTTCTTAACCAACATGCCACAATAACCCTGGAAACCAGACTCTCGGTTCTATTCCCAGTAAAGGGTCCAGTTGAAGGACATAGCCCATCTCTGGGCACACGAGCTTTGTGAGGGGTGCACTGCAGAATGAGGATGCATAGGGCATTGGGGGGGGGGGGGGCTCTGACTGAGGATCATGCAGCCTGGAGCAGCAGAAGGGGAACTGCTGTCCCTGTGTAGCTCACTCCCTAAAGGCGTCTTTGAGCTCCAAGTTCACCAAACAGACTAAGCCACTCCTTCATGGGATAAATGGAAGAAAAGTTGAGGGGTGGGGCGGACCCACTCCCTCTGATGTGGAACACACAGGAAGGTCGGAAAAGACATGGCAAGGGGGACTCACAATTTCTCAAGAAGCTAAATTCAGGACAGGACAAAGAGCCAGTGATCAACCAAAGTGGAGGAGCTGAACTTCTGAAAATGGGTTAAAACCAGTAGATACCAGAGTTGAAAAAGCTGCCAAAGGTGGAGCCAGAGGCTGGGCCGACTTAGCAACACAGACATGCACCATGTGGCTTCAATTTTGGTGAAGGGCACTTTACACCCATGGTCTCACATGCTCTCACAGCCAGGTGTGAAAGCCCAGGCTGTGCTCCTTTACAGATGCTCCTTTACAGATGTGCTCCTTACAGCTGTGCTCCTTTACAAGTGTGCTCCTTTATAGCTGTGCTCCTTTACAGATGTGCTCCTTACAGGTGCTCCTTTACAGATGTGCTCCTTTACAGATGTGCTCCTTATAGGTGCTCTTTTACAGATGTGCTCCCTTACAGGTGGTCATTTACAGATGTGCTCCTTTATAGCTGTGCACCTTACAGGTGCTCCTTTACAGATGCTCCTTTACAGATGTGCTCCTTACAGGTGCTCCTTTACAGACGTGCTCCTTTTACACCTGCTCCCAGCTTCTGGGCTGTCACATGCCAGCACCCACCATGCTTCTTCACTCCCCCAACAGCTCACTTCTTGGCAAAAAAGGAAAGAGAAACTTTATTGCCTTGCACAGTATTCAAATGCTGCCCTGACGTAGTTTGGCTTTTCAAATTCTCGGCCTTACAGAAGAAAGCTGCTAATAAAATGTTTAATGTGACTTCTCTCCAAAACCATATTCACTGCCCACAGTTGTTGACAGTCTCACATTCTGAAATCAGGGCATGTGGTTTTAAAAACGTGACAGGATAGACTTGGGGCATTCGTTCCCGGACATAGTCGTGGTCACGACACTAGTTGGTCTCCAGTTCCCAAAGCAATCATCTACAGCCTCCTATGCTCAGCTATGTTAAGCAGCCCCTAAGCTAATTCTGTGAAAGCTGATCCTGACTTTCTGATGAGGAAGCCAAGGAGAGGCGCAGCCCCAGTAAATTGTGGGCACCAGTATAGAGACATTGAAAGTCATTATTCCTCCTGCAGTCGCTTCTAACCTTGCTGCTGGGAGGCTCTTTTAAGACTCAGAGCTGAAATTCTCCAGATAATAAATATTGCTTCCAGAAAATTTCCTCCCAGAGTTCATCGCCATAACACGTTTTTTAATTACTTGCAAGATTAGCACCAGAGTTAATACCCTTGCTCCCAGTTAGCTGGTGATTGGAGAGTTGCTGATTTAATCACTGTTCACTACCCTCCCGCCCCCACAAAGGGCAGAAGGGACCCCCTGGCACCTTGAATAAGGGAAAGGTGGCCCTCTCCTCTGCAGACAGTGGGGACGTCCCACCTTTGAAGTGTTCCTGCAGCTCTAAGTCCAGAGGACCAGGCTCTAGAACAAAGCAAAACCCTCATGTCTCAGGTACAGGTCCCTGTGCACTGCTTTGGACTGAAATCACGTGATAGAAATAAAAATAGAAATTCAAAAGAAATTTTACCCTGCGTGACAAGCCCCACTTTCTGGCTCCCCAGGGTTAAAAGCTGTCTGGACAAGCAGAGGAGTCTTCAGCCTAGGCAACAGGAGGCCCTACGCGGGCCATTGAACTGCAGAAGCCTCACTTTGGACAGAGTAAGAAATCAGCAAGTCCAGAGAAACCCCTCCCCATATTAGGCCATATCTCAGGTACTCTAAACCCAAATTTTCTGCCCAGATGGTTCTGAAGTTGTTTCCAGAGCAAACAAAGTGTCATGTGGGTGACAACCAGGGCATTTGGAACTATCACGAGAAATCACGCCTGTCTCCACGTCCTCAGTCTCCCCTCTCATTCTTTCTTCTTTCCTGGAGCTCCTGCTTTCTCCTGGACCACAAGAGCCTCTGGTTTCCCAGCTCAGCCATCCCTCCCATGCACAGCCCAACAAACCAACCATCTACCCTCCAAAAGAATCATTACCTCCACTTGTAGAGCACTTCCTGTGTGTCAGGCAAGTCACTGTGATATAAGAAGATATGGGTTTGGTCTTTGTCCCTAGTTCCTGGCACAGAGCTAAGCCCTGGGGATTTCCAAAGAGATAATGGTGTCTTTTGAGCACAGCTGAGCTCATACCAGTAAAGTGACTTTGGGTGGGACCCCTTAGAAAGCCTCAGGATGTTGCTGGTCACTGGAAAGACCAAGTGATCAGAGGGTGGAAATTTTTCAGCCCCACCCACTGACCTCCAAGAAGGAGGGAGGTGCCCAGGACCAAACTCTATAAAGACTCTTGAACAGGGAGATTTGATGAGCTTCTGTGTTGGTGAACACGCTCAGGTGCCGGGAGTGTGTCCAGAAAGGATAGAGATGCCCCCCACACAGACATTCGCCCATGCCTTGTCTGGTACACCTTTCTTTTTGGCTTTTCCCTTTATAATAAACTGATAAAGATAAGGAAGTATTTTCCCATGTTCTGAGTGTGTGTGGAGCAGCAGGTTCAAGAACAGAGGACATCTTCGTGTGTGGGGACCCTGGGCAAAGGAGGCCTACTATCGCTGCCACCAGGACATCCTTGGACATCAACACAAAGAGGATAAAATCAAATCTGAATCCCAAGGGATGGGATGGGAATAGTGAGGTCAGAGCTATCAGAGAGGGGTGGCATCTAGAAGACGTCCTCACGCAGGAGAGGAGGCCACTGCAGGGAGGACACTGCTCAGGGCCTGGGGCAGGCTCTGCCCCCCTCCCCCCGACTCTGTGACAGATGGTGTCACAGAGCCACAGTGCCAATCACACCTCTTTCCCAGACCCCAGATCCCAGGACTGGATGTGCAATTATCAACAGCACGGCATCCTTAAGCCACACTGGCTGCTGGACCCCAGCCATCAGGGTCAGAGTGAAGACCGAGGTCTCTGTGTCAGAAGGTACAGGAGTGGTACAGGACAAAGGAGACTTACCTAGAGGGAAGAAGACTAGAGGGTCACTGACGCCATCCTGGGCTGCACCCACCCCTACTGGAATGTGCAGGTGGGGAGGTGTCTGGAAAGGCAGGCTGATGACGGTACCCATTTGAGGCACTGCCAAGGGCCAGTGCAGCTTCAGTCTAGTGGACAGAACCATCTCCCAGCCCCCAGCCCCTCAACATCACCAGCACCTTGCTCTGCCTCTGGCAAAGACCCAGAACCACAGACTGCCTTTCTGGGCACCTACTGCCATGGCACAAGGCTCTCATCTGGGGCTCAGCATCTGACCTCACACCCCATCTTGTCTCCTCCCAGGCAATCGGGCCTGGCCCCTGATGAACAGCGAGCTCCTCTTCCCCCAGGGCTGGAGCCAGCCTGAAGCAACCTGCACCAGCTCGGTGGGCATCATTCTCAGTAGGGGTCTGCAGAGGGGACATTCTTACCAATGCTTAAGCAGCCCAGCCTCCCGGGCTGGAGAGAGCCCCAAAGAGCAACCTTGACAGGGCCCAGAGTCAGGGCAGCTTTACTTACAGTCCCTCGGGCCTCCCCAGGGAGCCATCACCCCCAGCCCAGCTGCATAATCTAGGAACCAGTCAGCTCTTCCCCTATGGGTGACAGAGTGAGGCCGGGAGGGGCTGGAGGTTGGAAGGACAGTGGCAGGATCCCCCATAAACAACCAAACAGGGATGGAAGCTTTTCCCACTGGGGAAGGAACTCAGCCGGTGAACTGTACCCCTGTGAGGCTGCTCCTTTTCTTTTTACCAAATTAGCTTTTCTTTATTAGAGTACAAGCAAAAATAGAAAACAGAAAAACACAAACAAACATCACTATGCAGGGAAAATTACCATTAATCTTTGGAAATATGAGCTCGAGCCTTTTCTCTTCCTATATAAATATAGATATCTTAGAGAAGAAAGTCATTTACCAGATTTATATTTTGGGGATTTAGATATCTTAGTCCAAAAGAAAAAAAGAATGCTATGATTTTAACAGATGTTTTAGCCTTTGTTGTCCCCAGTGTCACAGCCTTTGCCTGGGCAGCCCATTGTCACCTATAGCCCCCCACCCCATCATTCTTGCCCCAAGCTCTATAACTCTACAAGTTTCCTTTACATGATTAAATATATATATATATATATATAAAGATCTTTTACAGCAACGCAATTTTTAAAATCTTCTAGCAATTAGACTGCCAAATGATTTCATCTGCATTCATCAAGTATATTTAACAAAAATGTTTCTTGCCAGACATGATTGCAAGAGGGACTTTGCCTAACAAATGCAATTAGTGTAACCTGGTTTCTTGTATCCTCAATGAATCCCCAACAATAAAAAATAAAAACAAATTTAAAATTGAAAAATAAAATGTTTCTTGCCTATTCACTTAGCAATAGTGATGGCTGCTACATCTCAGGCTACTGTTAGAGGTTCAATATTACTCTAAGCACTCCAGTTAAATTCATATTCCTAACCAACCATGATGAAATAGGTGTTACTATATGCCTGCAATTTACGATGAAGAAACCAAGGCACAGACAGGTTCAATAATGTTCTCAAGGTCACACAGTCAGCAAGAAACGGAGACTTGGCTCAGTGCCAGGCACTGCCCACGCTTACATCCCTAGCCACAATCTATATATTATGAAATCAACAAAAGGGACACCAAAATAGTTCTTTTTTAATTTCAGATTAATATGAGGGTACAAATGTTTAAATTGTTTTAATTTCTAAGGAAAAGTTCAAGTTGTAGTTAAACAGAGGGTGTGCTATATACTCTTGAATTATGATTAAATTAAATTATCATTAAATTACGGATTCGGTGAGAACCCACCCATCGCCCTCCCTTCTCCCTGCTCCCTTCCCCCTTGCTAGACTATCCTTGTGTATTTCTTTCCTGTGGGCAAGTACTTGTTTATATGTTGATTTCATATTAGTATTGAGTATGGTGGTTTCATATTAGTATTGAGTACATTGGATACTTTTTTTCCCATTCTTGTGATATTTTACGAAGAAGGATGTGTTTCAACTCCATCCAGGTAAACATACAAAATGTAAAGTCTCCATTTTTCCTTATGGCTGAATAGTACTCCCTGGTGTACCTATACCAGAGTTCATTAATCCACTCATGGCTTGATGAGCACTTGGGTTGCTTCCCCATCTTGGCAATTGTAAACTGAGCTGCAATAAACATTCTAGTGCAAATGTCCTTGTGGTAAAATGATTTTTTTCTTCTTCTGGGTAGATACCTAGTAATGGGATTGCAGGATCAAATAGAAGGTCAACTTGTAGTTCTTTGAGAATTCTCCATATTTCTTTCTGTGGAGGTTGCATTCGTTTGCAATCCCACCAGCAGTGCAAGGGTGTTCCCTTCTCTCCACATCCACACCAGCATCTGCAGATTCAGGATTTTGTGATGTGGTCTAAGCTCACTGGGGTTAGGTGATAGATAGGGTGGTTTTGATTTGCATTTCTCTGATGATTAGGGGCGATAAGCATTTTTTCATGTGTGTGTTGGCCATTCATTGTTCATCTTCATAGAAGTTTCCGATCAACTTATCACTGAGGTTGTTTGCTCTTTTCTTGTTGATTAATTTGAGTTCTCTGTAGATTCTAGTTATCAGCCCTTTGTCAGAGTTATAGCATGCAAATATCTTCTACCATTCCAAAGGCTGTTTGCTTTACTTGTGGTACCCTTAGCTGTGCAGAAGCTTTAGAGCTTAGATAGCATGAATGTCTTAACCAATGCCCTTTGTCAAATATTTAGGTTATATCCAGTGTTTGCTAATTATAAAACACTTACATAAATAACCTCATGCCTAAATCTTTGCCCATATCCACTTTGAACATATTCCATATGAAATATCTAATTGAAAGCATATCATATTTTAAGTCTTTGATACAGATGTACACAAGTGTCCAAGAAAACTTACATCAATTATTTTACTGTAAATATTTATTTACTTTTTTTGTTATGTGCTGCCAAGCAAGCCCTACTTATCTTTTTTTTTTTTAATTGACACATAATTGCATATATTTATGGGGGGCATAGTGATGTTTCAATATATGCAGTGTGCAGTGATCCGATCAGGGTAATTAGCATGCCTGTCACCTCAAACATTTATCATTTCTTTATAGTGGGAACGTTCCATCCTCCTTCCAGCTATCTGAAACTAGGTAATATGTTATTGCTAACTATACCTGCCCTACAGTGCTAAAAAAAACACTAGAATTTTTTCCTCCCGTTTAGCTATAATTTTGTTTCCTTTAAAAGATACCTTCCAAGCCCCAGAACCTATGTCAATTTACCTTTCTGCCAACAATATTTGAAAGTCATATAGATATGTCCACACCTTCACATCACTAGCAACTGTCATTTTGTTTTATCCTTTGTCCATCTGATAGGCCAAAATAGCATGAGGGTATTTCATTACTGGTGAGGTAAAACATTCCTTCATAAATTCATTCCTTTATGGATAATGCATCCATCTTCATTTTTTAATATCCTCTCTCTCTTACACTATTTGCTCACCTTTCCTTACTAAATTACAAGAGCTCTTCATATCAATATATCAAGGAAATCAACTTTATTATATACACTGCAAATATTTCCTAAGGCATTGTTTATCTTTCAACTTTATTTATATTGTTTCTTAACATAACTTGCTTTTGTGTTACTTCACTTTTCTTTTTTAATTATTAGGAAATCAAATCTGTAGACATTTTCCTCTATGATCTCCAACTTTGGTGCAGGGGTGTCCAACTTGTGGCCACAAGCACATTATTTGAAGCCTGTTTTGCTTATCAGTGGTGTCCAATGTTGCAAAAAGTATGCACAGACCTCTTTCTTAGCTCACCAGCTTTCTTAAGTGTTCGTGTATCTAATGCATGGCCCAAGAAAACTTATTCATCCAGTGAGTGGCAGAAAAGAAAAAGGTTGGACGTCCCTGGTTTAGAGAGTCCTTTGCCATGACATAATTTTTACTCATATTTTTTCTCATTCTTATAAGTATCTATAAGTTCTATTTAACTCTTCCTTTAGTCTGGAATTTAGATTGGTGACTTTGTAAGGTGAAAGCTCTAAATGTCACTTTTCATAAATACCTACTTACCCTAACAAATTCAGATGACTTTCAATCCTTGCCACTGTTTCTCAAAATCCATACGGAATTAACGATGTCAGCACTTGGTCTTCAGAACTTTTATAGACGTCTTTTCTGTTATCTCCAGAAATAATTGAATTAAATTTATCCCAATGTCACAATAAATACCAAGTGTAGAAGCCTCTTCATTTATTTTCCATTTTCAATGATACTCCATGGTGTCATTCGTCTAAACTCCACAGAAAAAATGATCCATTATACTCCAAATATAAAATAACTGAAAGCATCTAAAATTTTGCATTTTAAACCAGCTTTTCCACCAATTCAATGCCCGGTACTCATTACAGAAATCAAGGCTCTACAAAATTAATGTCCACCTGTTAGTGGCCTCCAAGTGGTGGTTTTCCCAAGTTTTGGTGATCGGTGAGAAAAGAATTTCAGGACATACTCTATAAGCCAAAGCAACAGCTTTTGTTTTTGTTTTAATTGAAAGCAAAAATCCACTCACAAGAGAAAGAGAGAGCAGACTGACTCGAAAAGAGAGGTTGTGCTGATAGGAAGTGATTTTTAATCTTTTGAAGTCTTACTAATTGAGGGGAGGAATGTTCAAGGCTAAGGGGTTGGCTTTTACTAATAACGTGGGTAGCAATTCCTAGAATTGGGTTCCCTCCCAGTTTCATACTTTACATGTATAAGGTTGTCTCAGAACAGGCATGGTAATTTTAAGGGAAGGAAATAATGTAAATATTATAATTAGCCAAAGTTTATGGAGGGTGACAGAGATCGCTGACAAGCCAGGTGTCCCTGGTTCTTACCTGTGGCTGTCAGCCCCTCTCCTTAGCTCAGGTTTGAGGGTTTAACACTTGCACCCTATCTTGAAGTCCCTGCACCTGATTTCAGCCCTGTCCTCCTGGTCTCCTCCTCTGACACGTCCATCTTTGTAGCGTAAGTTGTACAACATGCATCAGAGCAGCTCCTCCTCCCATCTCCTGCTGCTGCAGGGACTTGGCCCCAGCAGAAGGTGCTGTCCAGGTACCAATGTCTTGTGTCCCCTCCTCAGCAGCGAGTGCCAGGCTGTCACACCATGCATCCGGTGAAACTCCCTGAGTGCCTCCAAAATTAGAGTTGACCAATTCTAACCACCCATGAGTCATGCTTTTCTAAAGTTCCAAATTTCCTTCCAATCTCAGAATTTGGAAAACAGAAGCAATTTCAGAAGCAGACGTGACCTCTGCAGCAGCTTTTAAAATAATCACTCCCTCCCTTATGTGTCTGGAGATCCCCACAGAAATGGGACTCAAGACGACACATTTCTAGCCCCGGCCATGAATCAGAACCAGCCCTTAGGGATTCTCAGAGAAAAAATTTAAACCGAAGATGGAAAGACAAGGAAAAGAATTCATGCTTTCTTATTTTCCAGGCCTTATCAGTATACCTAAATGATTTTCTGTTGCGAACTGAAATTCATTTGGGAGATATTGTACAATAAGGGGTTAATCTGTACCCAGGTTGGTTTATTTGGGGGGGAGAGGCAGCAAATTCATCAATTGAAGAAACTAACTCTTGTCTCATAAAGGAGCATTTGAATGAACTGATGAATTGTGACTTCTTACAATGTTTAGTAAGGTAAATTGTGGCCTCTTCACAGGCCGTGTCTGAGGCCTCTTTATTCTGCCTCTTCCAAATACGGAAAAGACTTTAAAATTATGTTTTCCGTCTCGACCTTTCTCTTGACCCCTGAGTTCCTGGTTCCATATGTCCTAATGACACAGTCTCCATCCGCCTTCTGTAAGGAACACTCTCCAAAAGGAGCAGCCACAGCCCAGCGCCCTGTTCTTCATTCTAGAAAAGCACAGAGGGGTTGACCTCACAGCCTTTGTCATCAGACTGCCTGGTTCCAAGCCCAGCTCCGACACTCACTACACCAGCAGCAAAGCGGCTCTCTACCTTCGTTTCTTCATCTCTGGATAAGAGGGCACCAGCCAAGCTCTTGCTTTGTAGGACTGTTGCAGGGATTCAATGAGATAATATACGTGGCCTGACATGTACGGATCACTGCATGAGTCTTGGCTGCCATCCCAGTTATGTCTCTACATGGATGACAAATCCCAAACTTGTCTAAGCCACCTGCCACTGCCATTCCAGGTGCCACCAAGCCAGTGGGTTCTGTATTGTGCGTCCCCAGAAAGCCATGCCACTCTGCGTTTCAGTCTTTGGACAGACATGGCTAGTTTATTGGCAACAGGAGCCCCACTACAGTAGTCTCCACCTAAATCTATTTCTTGTGGAGTGCGATGACCATCTATCAACGAGGTCAAGGGACAGGATAAAAAGGAATGAAAAGGTGAGGCTAATAAATGCGTCTCTCACTGTCAAAGCCAGTGCACTGAAGGTCTCTCTACTACAGCTGAGTCCTCCATGGCTTTTAAAGGGAATCTCTGTTCAAGTCAGGGCCAACTTTTGCCTGCTTCACTATGGAAGCAGCTTACAGGAAAGCAATCTGCCCAACCTGGCTCTGCTCTGGCCCTAGACATGACTGCTCCTCTCCAGCAACACCAGATGTTCCTCTGAGAACTTCCCCCGAGGGACTGCTTTCTTCAGATGGGAATTGGCCAAAGATGGCAGCATGAGGTCACTTGTAGGCAATAACTGGAGGAACTCAAATCCCAGGTCCTGGGGGTGATGCTTCTGCCACTTGCAGGGTGGCTGTTGATTTTGATTATGTTGGGAGGGTGGCCTGGATCAGAAACCTCACATTTATTTTGTCCTCAGCTATCCTCCACTGGGGTTTCCAAGCCATCTGGGCAAAAACAGACAAGGCCAGGCAAGTGACAACTAATCACTGCTAATGAGGATTTGGCCCAAACCCTCCCTGACCTCCTGTCAAATCAATCATGTCCCTCCCTGCTTGAAACCCTCCACTGATTTTTCATTGCTCTTAGGATAAAATCCAAAATCCATACAAGTTCCTGCCTGAACTGGCCTCCCTTCCCCTGCTCTCTGCACTCCACCTTTCTGCCTTCCAGCTCCTTGAACTAAGCTTCTCCCTCATTCCCATGTGAAAAGCTTCGTCTTCTCTATACACACTCAGCCTCTTCCTATTCATCCTTCGGATAACAGCGTAAGCAAAACCAGCCCCTTCCCCAATCCCAAAACCAGGTCACATCTCCTTGTCTGTATTCCTATGGCATCCTATATATCTTTGCTGCGTGCATTTAATTGTAATGAAATAACTAATTTGTATTTATTTGGCCAACATCTGTCTCTCTAACTGCACCATGAGCTCCATGCAGTCTGGCTGGGACTGTGCCAGTAGGAATTCTTGCTGTAGCCCAGGTGCCCTGTCCAATGCCTGGCACAGTAAGCACTCAAAAGGACCTGAGTAGGTGAATAAACTAAGTGGGATCTCTGTTTTAATACTAACCAAAGAACTCATAATTTCCTGTCCACTCTGGCTTTCATGGTGTTCTATCCTTCTTACAAATGCCAGTCTCAGACTCCCTAAATGACTGGCATATTCTTTTAAGCTTCCCACCCCCCAGCGAGGGCTCCCACCAACAAGAATTGGAATACAGCCAGCCAAGCCCTGCTGTTTTATTTCTCTCCTTGTCATTCTGACACATCCTCTGTTCTAATCCCCATAAATCACTCTCTCTTGCTCTTCCCACAAGCCATCAGCCTTGACCTTTGAAATGCTGCTATTTTTCCTAGAGAGCTCTTTGCTCTTAAAAGAAATAGGAAAGCAATTAAATCCTTTCCATATTGTAACATCTTGCCTTTGCAGAACTAAAGGGCTGCAAACAATGTCTTCACTGGTAAATCTTGGGTCCTGGTCTTAGATCAGATAAAATCACACCATGAGGCCCGGGTATGTATGTAAAATAACCTTCACCCCACAACTCCATAATCTCTAACAGTACTTCCAACATTAGGATGCCACATTTCCATAATCATATGACTATTCCCAGGAGGAGAGAGGATAGGGTCTTTGTAGATTCAAATTCTAGAAGCTTCTTTGCCAGCTGCATGGACTTGACAACATTCCTTAATCTTGCAAAGCCAAGGTGTCTTCCTCTGTAAGGGGGGAAGGCAATAGACCTTCCCCACAAGGTCAGTGGGGGGATAAAACAGAACGGTGTCTGTGAACATCACAATAGCTTCTGGTTCTCAAAGAGGCAGTCCCTGTGATGTCATCAGTACCATCACCACCCTGGACCACCTTCAGTCATAGGCTCACATTCCCTCGTTCCACCACACAGAGGGTTTCTCCTAACTCATGCAGGAGTCCCCATAAATGCCTCCAGAATGACCTGGAAATGGATTGCACCAAAGATGAGAGACCAAAACACACAAATCTATAGGGTGGAGCATGTAGGATTCATCCATTTAAAGAAATTATCTCCCCACATTAATTAAACATAGCAATGACAAATATTGGGTTACATATTTTTAATTTTATGTTGGAATTTTCATAATACCTGAAATTCTGGCTAAATTTTTAAAACTTTTCAACCAATAATGTTCATGTCATGCAGATGGAATTTATGGGAAATCAACACAAGGAAACTATAGTCCTTGATAAAGTAGAAGTTGTAGAAATAACTCGGTTTGTCACGGTATCCTTCTGTTAGCTACCTGCCCCGCCTCCAGGCTCATCACCTCATAGTCACCCCATTATATTCACTTCCTGAGACTTCTATAACAAATTACCACAAAGGCAGAGGCTTAAAACAACAGACATTTACTTACTTATAGTCTGAAGGCCTGAAGTTTAAAAGGCAGGTTTTGGGCAAAGTTCCTTCCTTCTGAAGTCACTGAGGAAGAATCTGTTTCATGCCTTACTCCTAAACTGTGGTAGATACTAGCAAACCTTGGCTGATAGCGACATCACGCCCATCTCTACCCCTGACTACACAGGGCCTTCTCTGTACCCCTGTGGTATCTCCCTTCCTGCCACTTTTAAGAACACCTGTCACTGAATTTAGGGCCCAAACTAATAAGGGATGATCTCATCTTGAGATCCCTAACTTTAAAACATCTGCAAAGACCTTTATTCCAAATAAGGTTATATTCTTATATTCTTATACTCTGAGTTGTGTCTTCAGATTATACTATTCAAACCACTATGCCCACTAAAGTAATTTTCCTCAAGCATCATTTGGAAAGCCCATCTTCAGTAGTAGTATAGAGCCTATACAATTCATTGCAGACTCTTTAGCCTGGTATTTGATGCTTCCTGCAATCTGACTTCCACCTGCATTTCAATCTTTAATATGGTAGAAGACACAAGACTCCTGGGTTGGAGACAAAGGACTTTATTATTCCTGGCATATACTTATACTCAAAAATTACTTATTGTTATCTGAAATTAAAATTTTTATTTGCTAAACCTGGCAAATTTAGGCACCGCACGCTGCATGAACATCAGCATATTTATGTTAGTTAGTGGTCACTGCCCTATATCCTTGGCATACCCAGAAAGGCAGGCAAGCATCGTTACCCCTACATCAAGTTAGCACTTCTGTCAGAATGATCTACTCACTGCCATGCTACAATTTCCTCTCCTGCATCCACCCTTAGAACGTAGTCTTCTGTCTTTCTTATCTTTAATGATGCATCAATCCCAACTTTTTCAAAAAGATGGCTTCAAAGCCATCAAAGGTCAAGGCTGATGGCTTCTCTGATGACATCTGCAGAAAGGATAAATATTTATTATTTGTACCTTCCATGTAAGTTTCATGTGTCCTGCCTTTTGATGCCTTCCTTGTTTGTATTGAGCAATTACTTAAATTATACTGTTATATAACTTTTGACATGTTTCTGTTTTGTCTTTCCATATTTTAAGTTCAAGGGAGGATAATCTTTTCTTACAAGCTATTGCATTCTTCCTCCCCCACAAGGAACCTTTGTTATGTTACTTTGATTTAGAGACTGTATTAGTCAGGATTCTCCAGAGAAACAGAAATAATAGGATGTATGAATGTATACAGACAGAGAAAGAGATTTATTATAAGGAATTAGCTCTCATGATTGCCGAGGCTAAGGAGACCCAAGATTTGTAGCTGGAAAGCTAGAGACCCAGGAGAGCTGACATACAGTTGCAATTCAAGTCTGAAGATCTAAGAACAAGGAGAACTGATGGTATAAGTTCCAGTCCAAAAGATAGCAGGCGTGAAAAGAGCCAATGTTTCAGTGGAGTCTGAGGCTCCTGGAAAGGATCTATGTTCTAGCTCATCATCAGACAAGAAGAGTTCCCTCTTACTCTTTTTGTTCTACTCACATCTTGAATTGCTTAGATAAGGCCCACCCACCTTAGGGAAGGCAATTTGCTATACTCAGTCTACTGATTTCAAATGTTAATCTCATCCAGAAACACCCTACAGACACATCCAGAATAATGTTTGACCAAATGTCTGGGCACCCTGTGGCTCAGTCAAGTTGATACATAAAATTGACCATCACAGAGAGATACACAGGGGTGCAGTTGCTCCTGACTCTACTAATGAACAGTGCATCACAGAGCCCTAAAATCAGATACTAGGCAACTTGGAACCATTAAATCTCCATCAGGTTTGCTTTAGCTATAGTTTGAATAAGATGTTTTTTCAGAATCCTCATTTGTAATGGAGGGAGAGGGAGGTGGTTACTCTTCCTCTAGAAGCTACTAAAACAAGAATAATGAAACACAGCAATATTTTTAGCAAACCAAGTAACGATGTAAATATCAGCTGACCTCTCATCTTCTCAACCCACATCTCACATGCAATCAGCACTCTATGCTTGAGAGAGATGGAGAAGCCAAGCTAATAGAATCTAAAAGAAATGTTTTGAGATTCCCTTGAGAATCATTACATTTATGGTGATGTAACCATACCTGGAAGGTTGCTTTAACTCAAGTAGTACAAGCCTAATGTCCTATGCTTTGCATATAACACATAATAAATATTGTTGAATCAATGACTGTAGAATATCCATTTTCACTTTGATGCTCACACTGCTAAAATACTTACCTCCTGTGAATTGTGGTATGGTATTTCATGTCATCATTTAGGGAGATTTATAGAGGGGAATAACAGTTTGATATTGTGATTAATATTGCAAATGGGAGTACACTGACAAGAAAAGAAACTTTCTCAGTACAATAATCTATCTTCTACTGCCTCTTCCTCTGAGCTCAGTACGATGTCTTATCTAACACCACATTTTTTTATTCCTGACTTTAAAAAGTTTTCCTGTGACATCTCCCAGTGCTTTTATTTCCATTTATTTAGAATAATTTTATTCTGTGCCTGTATCTATGAATATCCAAAAATAATTTAATTCATTTTAAGTAGCATTTCTTATTCATTCATTACATGCTGAGCTGAGAGCTACAATTCATAGGCTTATAAATTAAGAATATGGCATCATATCTGTATCTGTTAGCATCTTGCCAGGAAAATAGTCATCACTCTAGATAGTCCAGAGAGAAATACAATGCAGGGATTTGATCCCAAATATGTTTTAATAACTTGAAGGACAAAAGAAGGAAGGACGCTGGGAGAACAAAAGAAAGAAGAGACTTGCCACTCAAATATCAGAGAACTGCCCTCATCTCTGGCCTGAACACCCCCAAGCACACTGCAGGTGCTCAGTTACTTGAGACATTGCCACTGCTGTTGGCTCTAAACAGATCACCAAGAGCCTGTATTCTATCCCAAAGCAAAGCACCTCTGTGGTTATAGCCATAGATGCCTGAAGACCCTCAACCACCTGCCAATGCTGCCACTGCTGCACCCACAAGCCTCTTACTCTCCTGTCCACCTTTCTGGGCATGCCAAGGTTACAAGGCCCTGGCCACAAACTAACACAAATACACTAATGTTCATCCAGCATGCTGTGCCTAAATCTGCCAGATTTAGCAAGTAAAAGAACAGGATGCCCAGTTAAATTTTAATTTAAGATAAACAATAAATAATTTTTTAGTATAACTGAACTGAACTGGGTTCATTTGCCCATGCATAACAGAAAGTTGAACACAGGTTTTTGCAGGTGAGCAAAGTATGTTATCACACAGCCAAAACAAGGAGACTCAAATCTGTCTTTCTGAGCTAGGGGTTGGGACAGGTTTTATAGTCAGAGGGTAATTAGGCATGATCTGATGTGATCTTGTGATGGTGTGACACCAGGAGACATTTTCTGGCTGTGTCTTGCCATGAGGTGACAACAAGACTCTGATTAGATCCTCATCCTGCCATGTGCTGTATGCATCTTAATTCAGACTCCCCTCCTCAGTCCAAACATTTAGTTTCCACCCATGATTGCACACATGTTTTACATGGGCACGACCTTTAATTTGGAGTTCATGGCAACTCAAAAACAACTCACAACTTTGCTACATAACAGTTGAACTAGACAGGTCTGATATAACTACATAAGCATGTGCTTATAAACGTAATAAAGTTTGTTGTCTCTGACCCAGGAGTCTTGTTTTTTCTGCTAGATTCCATTAAACATAACAGACTAACTTACTTGCTTATAAGGAGGGTAAAAATCAAATCTCAAACCTGACTTTGGTAGCCCTAACCACTAGGAAATATCTGTTATCTGTATAACAGATAGATATTTATATCTATTATCTCTGTAAATCTGATCGTCATAGTCACATATCACCTGACTTCAAATTATACGATAGAGCTGTAGTAACCAAAACATCATGGTGCTGGCCCCCCAAACAGACATCTGGACCAATGGGACAGAATTGAGCACACAGAAGTAAATGAACACCTGTATAGTTAACTTACCCTTAACAAAGATGTCAAAAATACATAGTGGGGAAAGGGCAGTCTTTTCAATAAAGGGTGCAGGGAAAACTGGATATCCGTATGCAGACAAGTAAAACTAGACCCTTATCTCTTGTCATATATAAAAACCACATAAAATGGATACTTAAATCTAAGACCTGAAACTATAAAACTAATAAAAGAAAACATTGGGGAAATGATTCAGGACACTGATCTGGGCAAGGACTTCTTGAGTGATACCCCCAAAGCACAGGCAACCAAAGAAAAATTAGACCAGAGGAATCACGTCAGTTAAAACCTTCTGTAAACCAAAGGAAACAATCAACAAAGGGAAACCACAACCCACAGAATGGAAGAAAATATTTGCAAGCCACCCACCTAACAAGAGACTAACAAGTAGAACATAGAAAAAACTTCAACAACTCAACAGGGAAAAAAATCAAATAATCTGATTAAAAATCAAATGATCTGATTCAATAATGGGCAAAGCCTCTGAATAGATATTTCTCAAAAGAAGATGTACAAATGACCAATAGATATTCAACATCATTAGTCATCCAGGAAATGCAAATCAAAACTACAATGAGATGGCATCTCACCCCGGTTAGAATGGCTTTTACCAAAAGACAAGCAATGAGGAATGCTGGTGAGGAGGTGGAGAAAAGGGAAACCCTTGCCCCCTGTTGGTGGGGTTGTAAATTAGAGCAGTCACTACGAAGGACAGGATGCAGGTTCCTCAAAAACCTGAACACTTAGAGATCTAAAAATAGACCTGCCATTCAATCCTATAATTCCTCTACTAGGTTTATATCCAGAAGACCAAAAATCACATTATAACGAAGATATTTGTACCAGAATGTTTATTGCAGCCCAATTCATAATTGCTAAGTCATGAAAAAAGCCCAAGTGCCCATCGATCCACAAATGGATTAATAAATTTTGGTATATGTACACCATGGAATATTATGCAGCCTTAAAGAAAGATGGAGACTTTACCTCTTTCATGTTTACATGGATGGAGCTGGAACATATTCTTCTTAGTAAAGTATCTCAAGAATGGAAGAAAAAGTATCCAATGTACTAAGCCCTACTATGAAACTAATTTACAGCTTTCATATGAAAGGTATAACCCAATTATAAACTAGGTGTATGGGGAAAGGGAAAAGGCGGGGAATGGTTGGAGGGAGGGTAATTGGTGAGACCACATCTGTGATGCATCTTACAAGGGTACATGTGAAATTTACTAACTGTAGAATATAAATGTCTTAATGCAATAACTAAGAAAATGCCAGGGACACTATGTTAACCAGTTTGATGAAAATATTACAAATTATACATAAAACATGTGAATGGTGCTCCATGATTGCCTTAATGTACACAGCTATGATTTTAAAAAAAAAAATCTCTGATGAAAGTGTAAGAAAAGGCTTAGAAATATAAGATCTTATTTGAGGCACTTCATGGCTGGAGCATCGAGAGCTCTTATGGGGAGATCAAAGCAGATTGTTTCAGGCTTTATGCACCATGCTAAGACATTTGGGTCAAACCTGAAGGCAGTGGGGAGCAAGGAGGGTTAAGTTCAGAGCTGCAACACCATCAAATTATATCTCGTTGTACTCTAGAGAATAATTTGCAAGAGGAGATTTTATTAACTTTTATTTAGTTACATTAATATTTACTGAGGTAGACATATGTGTAGTATTTATAAAATCAAATAAAATATGCATTATAAATGTATGTTTAGCACACACTAAATTATATTTTTGTAAATGAACATATTAAGTACATTTTAAATATAAAGCACATACTAACGTATAGAAGGTGAGGATGCTGGAAAGAGTTCAAGATGATTTATTAATTTAATTAGAAAGCAACTCAAATCAGAGTCTAAAGAATTTGGCTTAATTGGTGGAGATAGTGTTAGACTTCAGAACAGGCTTAAATTCCCCGGATCTTCCTCATGATCCACAGAGTCCTTGCTCAGGTGTGATTCCATATATTTTGCAAGGTCAGTTATTGGACCCTGTGTGATTTGCATCCCCGCTCCCCATCTTGATTTTCTATTCTATTATCTGATTGAATAAATTGATTTTGGTATGTGTTTACTACTTTTGTGGAACTACACAGAATAAAAATAAATGTTTAAGGAAATAGCTACTTACAATAAATAATGAATATGCAAAACTTTTCTAGTAAAAATATAGTATGTGAAAAGGGAATGTTATTAAAAAAAAATCATTGGAAAAGGTTGTCCCAGTTTGGAATGTATCTTTGAGAAATCTTACAGAAGAAAAGAAAGACTATATATATATATATTTATGTGTGTGTGTGTGTGTGTGTGTGCGTGTGTGTGTGTATTTTAAAGTTTAAAGAAATCTTACAGAAGAAAAGAAAGGCGCTGTATACGTGTGTGTGTGTGTGTGTGTGTGTGTGTGTGTGTGTGTGTGTGTATTTTAAAGTTTGGCAGTCTCTAAGAATTGTGCTAACAGTGTTTTGCAAAAAAAAATTTCCTTCATGTTATATTGGTTAAATTTCCTAACATGCCATCCATAGAGATTTTTTTCTTAGAGATGGGGATGGGACAGAAGCCCATGCATCCAATATGGCAATGAAGGAATTAAACTACACTGATTGCCATAACAAGCAAAACTAAAGTCAGTCTAGGTAAAAGGAATAGATATTTAAGTTTGCATGTAAATTTAGTTATATTGGGCTCCAGTAGGTGGTAAATCAAAAACTTCACTGATTTGGGATTTGATTAACATGTTTTTCTTTCCAGGTAGAATTTTTTCATCAAGAAAGAAAGAGAAATCCTGGCAGTTGTACTGAAATTTCAAACTAATAGCTATTTTTCATAGATGGAGTGAGCCTTTCATTAACCAATGATAATTAATAATTATGTCACTACAAGCAGATGCTCTGCCTCTGTGAAAATAGTGCTGTTGCTTGTCTTATGTCTGTGCATATACAATTTCAAAAATCAATTTTATGATTTGTTTTGTAAGTAAAATCTGCTTTGGTAAATTTGTCACTCTTTGAAAAATTTAAATTATGAAAATATAGCTGCATTGGCTTCCTCTTTACTAAAGGCATGTATATCAGCAGCCCCTTGCATCACAGGGGATCCAAAATGTGACAATAATGGCACAAGTACTTGTTTATTGTAAATAAGTATTTCAAAAGTTGTTTTCTGATCTTCCATGGGGCACAGAAAAAAATTAATCTCATTATTTTAGTCACTTCTTACAGCCTCAAACATAATTATTCAAGTTTGTACAAACCATTCATCCCAACGACTTGAATTTTTCAAAAATTAATTGTTATGAATGGATTAATGCTCCATTGATACTACCTTAAAGCAGGATCTGTTCTTTTTTCTTTTTTTTATTAAATCATAGCTGGGTACATTAATGCGATAATGGGGCACTATACACTGGTTTTATATACCATTTGACATATTTTCATCACACTGGTTAACATAGCTTTCCTGACATTTTCTTAGTTATTGTGTTAAGACATTTATATTCTACATTTACTAAATTTCACATGTACCCTTGCAAGATGCACCATAGGTGTGGTCCCTCCAATTACTCTCCCTCCACTCATACTCCCCACTCCCACCCCTTCCTCACACCTTTCCCCATATTCCTAGGTTTTAACTGGGTTATAGCTTTCATATGAAAGCCATAAATTAGTTTCATAGTAGGGCTAAGTACATTGGATACTTTTTCTTCCATTCTTGAGATACTTTTCTAAGAAGAATATGTTCCAGCTCCATCCATGTAAACATAAAAGAGGTAAAGTCTCTATTTTTCTTTAAGGCTGCATAAAAATCCATGGTGTACATATAACACAATTTATTAATCCATTCATGGACCTATGGGCACTTGGGCTTTTTCCATGACTTAGCAATTATGAATTGGGCTGCAATAAACATTCTGGTACAAATATCTTTGTTATAATGTGATTTTTCATCTTCTGGGTATATACCTAGTAGAGGAATTACAGGATTGAATGGCAGGTCTATTTTTCGATCTGTAAGTATTCTCCAAACATATTTCCAAAAGGAATGTATTAATTTGCATTCCCACCAGCAGTGTAGAAGTGTTCCCTTTTATCCACATCCAGGCTAACATCTCCTGTTTGGGGATTTTGTGATATGGGCTAATCTTACTGAAGTTAGATGATATCTCAAAGTAGTTTTGATTTGCATTTATCTGATGATTAAGGATTATGAGCATTTTTTCATAAGTCTGTAGGCCATGCACCTTCAGAGAAGTTTCTCTTCAAGTCCCTTGCCCAGCCTGTGATGGGATCACTTGTTCTTTTCTTGCTTATATGTTTGAGTTCTCTGTGGGGATTCTGGTTATTAAACCTTTGTCAGAGACATAACCTGCGAATATCTTCTCCCATTATGAGGGCTGTCTGCTTGCTTTCCTTACTGTGTTCTTGGATATGCAGAAGCTTTTTAGTTTGATCAGGTTCCAGTAGTGTACTTCTGAAGCTGCTCCAATTGCCCAGGGGATCCTCCTTATAAAATATTTGCCCACACTGATTTCTTCAAGAGTTTTTCCTACACTTTCTTCTAGTATTTTTATAGTTTCATGTCTTATGTTGAAATCTTTAATCCAGTGAGGTCTCTCTTAGTTAATGGTGAAATGTGTGGGTCCAGTTTCAGTCTTCTACAGGTTGCCAGCCAGTTCACCCAGCACCATTTGTTAAATAGGGAATCTTTTCCCTGTTGAATAATTTTCATTGGCTTGTCAAAGATCAAATAATGGTAAGTCCCTGGGTTCATCTCCTGGTTCTCTATTCTGTTCCATACATCTACCTCTCTGTTTTTATGCCAGTACCATACTGCTTTGATCACTATTGATTTATAGTCTAGTCTGAGGTCTGGTAGCGTGATTCCTCCTGCTTTGTTTTTATTTCTGAGTAATGTCTTGGCTATTATATTTTTTTTCTGATTCCATATAAAACAAAGTATTATTTTTTCAAGGTCTTTAAAGTATGACAGTGGAGCTTTCATAGGAATTGCATTAAAATTGTGTATTGCTTTGAGTAGTATGGACATTTTAACAGTGTTGATTCTTCCCAGCCATGAGCATGGTATGTTTTTCCATTTGTTAACATTTTCAGCTATTTATTTTCTTAGAGTTTCATAGTTCTCTTTATAGAGATCTTTCACGTCCTTGTTAGATAAACTCCCAAATATTTCATCTTCTTTGGCACTACTGTGAATGGAATAGAGTCCTTAACTATTTTTTCAGTTTGAATATTGTTGGTATCTATAAAGGCTACTGATTTATGAATGTTGATTTTGTAACCTGAGACACTGCTGTATTCCTCGGTCACATCTAAGAGAATCTCTGGTGTTTTCCAGATGTACAATCATATCATCTGTGAAGAGCAAAAGTTTGATATCTAGTTGGGCGCATAAATATTAATAATTGAAATCTCATCATATTGAGTATTAACCTTAACAAATATGATACCCTTTATTGCCTTTTCTTCCCTGATTGCGATGGCTTAAACTTTCATTACAATGTTAAAGAGTAGTGGAGACAATGGGCAACCTTGTTTCCTGATCTGAGTCAAAATGATTTCAATTTAACTCCATTCAATACAATATTTGCTCTGGGTTTGCTGCAGATGGTCTCTATCAGTTTAAGAAATGTCCCTTCTGTACCAATTTTCTTAAGTGTTCTGATCATAAAGAGATCCTGCATGTTATCAAAAGCTCTTTCTGCATCAATTGAGTGATATGGTCTTTGTTTTTTAATTTGTTTATGTGCTGAATTATATTTATAGATTTGCGTATATTGAACCAGTCTTGAGACCCTGGGATAAAACCAACTTGGTGATATAGTTTGTTCGATGTGTTGCTGGATTCTGTTTGTTCGGATCTTGTTGAATATTTTTGCATCTATATTCATTAGTGATATTGTTCTATAATTTTCTTTTCTTGTTGGGTCTTTTCCTGGTTTGGGGATCAGGGTGATGTTTGCTTCATAGAACGTGTTGGGTTGTCTTCCTTCTTTTTCTATATTTTGGAAGAGGTTTAGTAATATGGGTACTAGTTCCTCTTTAAAGGTTTGGTAGAATTCTGACGTGAAGCCACCTGGTCCCGCGCTTTTTTTTTTAGGGAGATTTTGTATGGTTGATGCTATTTCAGAACTTGATATAGGTCTGTTCAACATTTCCACTTGATTCTGACTACATCCTGGAAGGTGATGTGCTTCCAAGTATTGGTCAATTTCCTTTAGATTTTCATATTTCTGAGAATAAAGTTTCTTGTAATATTCATTAAGGATTTTTTGAATTTCTGAGGAGTGTGTGTTATTTCGTCTTTGTCATTTCTGATTGATTAAACTAGAGATTTTACTCTTTTTTTCCTGGTTAGGTTAGCCAAAGGTTTATCTATTTTGTTGACCTTTTCAAAAAACCAACCTTTTGATTTATTATCTGTTGTATAATTCTTTTGTTTTCAATTTTATTTAATTCTGCTGTAATTTTTTTTTCTTCTACTAGGTTTGGAGTTGGAATATTCTTCCTTTTCAAGTTGTTTGAGATGTCCAATTAAGTTGTTAACTTCCTCTCTTTCCGTTCTCTTGAGGAAGGCTTGCAGTGCTTTAAATTTCCCTCATAGGCCTGCCTTTGTGGTTTCCCAGAGATTCTGATAATTCATGTGCTCTTTGTTCTTTTGTTCCAAAAACTTGACAATTTCCTTCTTAATCTCATCTATGACCCAGGTATCATTCAGCATAAGGTTATTTAACTTCCATGTTTTAGTATGAGTATTTAGATTCCTGTTGTTACTGAGTTCAACTTTTATTCCATGGTGGTCCAAGAAGATGCAAGGAATAATTTCTATTTCTTTAAATTTACTGAGGTTAGACTTGTGACCTAAGATGTGATCAAGTTTGGAGTATGTTCCGTGGGCTGATGAGAAGTATGTGTATTCAGTTTTGTTGGGATGAAATATTTTGTGGCTGTCTGTTAAATCCAAATGCTGGATGGTTAGGTTTAAATATAAAATTTCTTCGCTCAGGTTTTTATTGGAGGGTTTATACAACACTGCCAAAGGAGTGTTAAAATCTCTGACTATTAGGAGCTGGAGGAAATCAAGCTGCTCATGTCTGTTAGAGTTTCTGTTATAAATTGAGGCACATTCTGGTTGGGTGCATAAAGTATTAATAATTGAAATCTCATCATATTGAGTATTAACCTTAACAAATATGAAGTGACCATGCTAATCCTTCCTTATTTTTGTTGGTTTAAAGCCTATTGTATCTGCAAATAGAATTGCAACACCTGCTTTTTTCTGAGTACCATTTGCCTGAAATATGGATGACCATCTTTTCACCCTGAGTCTATATTTATCTTTTAAGGTAAGATGCGATTCTTGTATGCAGCAAATATATTGCCTGAGTTTTTGTGTCCAGTCAGCTAACCTGTGCCTCTTTAGAGGACAGTTTAAGCCATTCACATTAATAGAGAATGTAGGTAAGTCTGGTTAAATTTTGGGTATCGAGTTTTTTGAAAATCCAGTGGATATTTTTAATCCTTTCACTCTTGTGGAAGTTGGAGTTTGATCAAAAGTTTCTGAGTATGTTTATTTTTGTGGTAGAGGATTGGGCTTGTCATTATGGAGGATATGTTTGAGAATATCCTGAAGGGCTTGTTTGGTTATGGCATATATTTTCAGCATGTGAATGTCATTAAAGTATTTAATTTTTCTGTCATAAATGAAACTCAGTTTAGCTAGATATAGAATTCTGTGTTGAAAGTTATTTTGTTCTAGTAGGTTAAAATTCGATGACCACCCTCTACTGGCTTGAAAACTTTCCGTAGAGAGATCCGCAGTCATTGTAATGTTCTTGCCTTTGTAGGTAATGGTTTTCTTAAGTCTGGCTGATTTCAGAATTTTCTCCTTAATATTAACTTTAGTGAAGTTAATTATGATTGCCTGGAGGATGTCTTATTCAGGTTGAGTCATGCTGGGGTTCTGAAACTGTCTGTTATCTGAATTTCAGAATCTTTTGGCATGTCTGGAAAATTCTCTTTCCTAATTTCATGGAGAAGGGCCTCTGTGCCTTGCGAAGCTACTTCATCTCTTTCAGGCATTCCAATGAGGCGGATATTAGCCTTCTTTGAATTATCCCAGAGCTCTCTGAGAGAATGATCTGTTTTTGCTCTCCATTTCTCTTACTCTTTGAGAGTTTGGGAACATTCAAAAGCTTTGTCATCAATGTCAGAAATCCTTTCTTCTGCTTGCTGCATTTGTTACTGAGGGATTCTACTGTATTTTTCAGATCTTTGAGGACTGTAAATTCTTGCTTCAATGTGTGAAAATTTTTGTTGGTTTTGTCTTTAAATTTGTTGAATTCTTGAGACAACTTTTGAATTTCTCCTCAGATTTCTAATTCCAACTTTTGAATTGCTGCTTGAATTTCTAATTCCAAATTTTCCTCCATTCTATTAATCTTTTTTGCGATCCGAATTCTGAATTCGTTTTCTGACATCTTGGCTATCTGTTTATGAATGGGATCTTCAGTTACATCTGCCATATCTTTCCTTGGGGGTTTGTTATATTCTATTTATTCATGTTACCAGAGATTTTCTGCTGATTCCACCCCATGATTATTTTACATCATTTGACTTTTCCCCTGGTGTTTTGCTGAGGACCTGTACAGTGCTACGGTCTGAGAAACTGGGGACCTGTTTGGTGTGGTGGGGCTAAGTGGCTCTGTCTTGTTTTCAGCTGGTCTCTGTCTGACCCTAGTGAAACAGTTACTCTTGTTTGAAGTCTTAGCTGTGGAGAAGTAGCAACAGTTAAGTCACCCTGCCCCCCACAGGCAACAATTGGGAAAGAACAATCAAACCTTCCTACAACCATACACCCAGGGCAACACTTGGGTAGTCTTCTGGCAATTGGCTCAGTTCAAAATGTCAAAATCAATTGTTTCAGTCAGCACCTGTGTCAAGTGGAAGAGTTTTAAAGGTCTCTGGGAACTAGGTCACAGGTGTCTGCTGACAACTCAAATATGACTTGCTCCAGTGCTCAGTGAGGTCAGGAGGATCCACTCAACAAATAGATTAGTCTGGGAATGTTGATGCACCTCTGTCACAACCCACCTGTACCTCTGTCACACCAAGTCACTGATAACCCCACAAGGCTGTGACTTAGTTGCTTCCATTGAGCAGATACTCCAGGGGTTTGCACCTGCCTGACTCACAAGGAAATCTATGTCTCCTTAGCCAGGCTGGTGCTCTCTGTCTCTATCTGGCTGGGGGAGATGAGGCCTGACAACCTTGGGAGCTTGTGGGGGGGCTGTTCACTCAGTTCCAGCCCCGCTCCTCATTGATTTTACTGTCAGAACAGAACAACTTTGTGGAATTTGTTTCTGTCCCAGCTAAATTCCCCTGCAAAAGAGAAGCTGTTTTGAGTTCATTGAACCTGCCCCTCAAGCCCTGTATTTCCTGTTGTAGGTTTGTATTCATAGCATGGTTAGCTGTCAGTTCTAGCCTCCTGCCCTCCTTTGTCTAGGCTGATGATCCCCTAGGGGCCAGGTGTGCCTGAGGCTCAGTAAAGCAGTCATCTTGGTCAGCCCCGCCCTGGGAGTCAGCCGGCACTGCACATGTGTTTTCTAGTCCCCGGTCTCCACCGAGGCTGGTACCGCCTCAGGCAAACCCTTTACTCAAGGGGCCTGCATTTCCGTCCCTGATCTTTTCCCCCAGTGGTTGCCACCTGAGAAGATGCCTGGCTTCCTCTGGTTGCCCAGAGAGACAGGGGGTGTGACTCCAGAATATCCAGTGGTGAGCCCTATTGTTGCCAAAAATGGCTGTTGCTCTGCGACTTGGGGCACCACCACTCTGGCGTGGTTCCCTCTCAGCTGACCATCCTCTCCTCACTTCTGTGTTTCAGAATCAGCCCTGACCAGCTGCAGTTCAGGCCCTGTCCACACCCCTTGAGAAATCACCCAAGAATCTGGACTCCTGTGGGACAGGCCTCCAGACCTCAGAGTGAGAGTGGAGGGGAGTGCTGGCAGCTCATAATTGCAGGTAGAGAATATATACAGTTTTACACAGTTTTATGCCTGGCAGGAGAGCACCATATCATCCTAGTAGGGGAAGTAGGTCCAGTTTTTAGAGGGTCTCTGCCATGGAGTATAATGGGAGGACTTTTGAATTCTGCTCATTTGTTTATGGGGTACTCTGAGCCATTCTCATGAGGGAGAGGACTCCCATCTGCTTGGTGATGGATTTTGTACCTTTTATTTATATCCTTGGGGTCACAGCTTGCCTCAGCAGGGTTGATGTGCATTCTTCAACCTCTGTCTTGGCGCAGCTCTAATTTGCCAGTTACTTGCTAAATTTCTGTCCTTTAACTCTCCTTCTGGATGGGAGCCTCTGTGGAAAGCTGGCTTCAGTCAGCCATGTTGTCTCCTCCCCCACTTTAAACTTCTAAACTTGGCTAAGCAGAAGCTTTCCCAGGAAAGTGCTTGTCATTGGGATCACTGCTGAAGTGGCTATCCACTTACCCAGTGTGCCAATACCGGTCTCACTCTGCCTCTGAGGGTTAAGGCTGTAAGGGGCTCAGTCCCCACCTTTAGGCTGCTATGTCACTACATTACTAGCTCCTGCTTGTTCTTTGTTCTGTGACCCCGAGGGTAGAGCTTGCCAGGGCAGTTCTCTCACAATGGCTCCATGCGGCCCACAGCCAAACACTATTAGCTCCGTCTGGCTCAGTGGCTCAGTCTGGGGCTGCTGGCAGGATTAGACCAAAGGAACACATGCAACAACATGCCAGTTTTCCACTGCTTTTGTCTTCTTCTTAGGGTTCAGAAGTCTCTTGCTGACTCCCTGTGTCCTCAAAGGGATGATTATAGGCAGGTCCCACCAGCCAGAGATGCCTGGAGTCTTGTCTCCCCAGACTCATGATGAACAGTTGCAAGGAAGCTGTTACTTGGCCACCATCTTGCTTGGGTCTCCCCCCTCTATCCTATTCTAAAAATTCAGTATTATTCTGATACCAAGGCCAGGAAATGACACAAAGATAAAAGAATACTACAGACTGATGTTCCTCATGAACATAGATGAAATAATCCTCAAGAAAATACCAGCAAACTGAATTCAACAGTACATCAAAAAGGTAGTTGACTATGATCAACTGGGTTTTATTCCAGGGATTCAAGGATAGTTCAACATATATAAGTCAATAAATATGATTCAGCACATAAACTAAAGTAAAAAAAAAACCCATGTATTATCTCTATAGATATAAGAAAAGCATTTGATAAAAACCCTTGACAACCTTGGCATAGGAGAAATATACCTCAAAATAATAAAAGTCATATATGACAGACCCACAGCCAGCATTATACTGTATGGGGAAAAGTTGAAAGCATTCCATCTAAGAACTGAAATAAGACATGGGTTTTCACCATCACCACTTGTATTCAACATAGTACTGGTAGTGTATTAGCCAGAGCAGTCAGGCAAGAGAAAGAAATAAAGGACACCCAAATTAGAAAAGCAGAAGTCAAATTATTTCTTTTTGCTGATGATATGATCTTATTATTAGAAGTTCTTCAAGATGCTTTTAAAAGCCTCCCAGATTTGATGAATGAATTCAGCGAAGTCTCAGATAAAGACGAATGAACAAAAACCAGTAGCATACACCAGTAGTTATACACCAATAACAAACCAGCTGAGAACCAAATCAGAACTATATATCATTTATGATAGCTGAAAGAAAGAAAATACCTTGGAACATATTTAAACAAGGCAGTAAAAGGTCTCTGAAAGGAAAATTACTAAACACTGATGAAAGAAATTACAGATGACACAAGCAAATGGAAACACATCCTGTGCTCATGAATTGGAAAAATCAATATTCTTAAAATGATTGTGCTGCCCAAATCAATCTACAAATTTAGTGCCATTTCTGTCAAAACACCAATGGCAATTTTAACAGAAAAAAAATATTAAAATTTATGTGGAACAAGAACAACAACAAAAAAAGCCTGAATAGCCAAAGCAATCCTAAGCAACAAAACAAAACTGGAGGTGTTATACATATTACTGGACTTTATACTAGAAGGCTGTAGTAGCCAAAACAGCTTGGTACTGGCATGAGAATATACACAGAGATGGAAACCATTCTGAGTACCCAGAAATAAAACATATACCAAAAACCAACCGATCTTTGACAAAGCAGACAAAATCATGCACCATGGAAAGGACCCTGTATTAAATAAATGGTGCTGAGAATATTGGATAACCTTATTCAAAAGAATGAAACTGAATCCCTCTTACTGTATACAAAAATTAACTAAGCCTGGATTAAAGGCTTAAATGTAAAATCTGAAACTATAAAAACTCTAGATGATAAGCTAGAAAAAAATTTTTGAACATTGGCCTAGGTAAAGAATTTATGACTAAGACCCCAAAAGCAAATCTAAGAAAAACAAAAGTAACTAAATGGGACTTAATTAAGCTGTAACCTTCTTCATGGCAAAAGAAATAATCAAAATAGTACATAGACAACCTACAAAGAGGAAGAAAATATTCACAAACTATGTATTTTTTTATTAAGTCATTTGTACATAGATCATTAATACATTTATGCCATTATGGGATTTGATGCACTGATTATTTGTACAAATTGGAGTGCTTACATCCTGCTATAAACATAGCTTTCACCTCACTTACCCAATTACAGCATTAAGACATTGGTGTTCTACACCTGATAGATCCAACTTGTACTTGCAATGTGCTCCATAGGTGTGGTCCCTCTACTATCCCTCCCTCTGTGAATCCACCCCCTTCCCTCCTTCATTCTAGGCTATAGTTGTGCTTCATTTTTCATATGCAAGTGTGAGTGATTATAAATTGGTTTCACAATAGTACTGAGTACATTGGATTTTTTTTTCCATTCCTGAGATACTTTACTAAGAAGAATATTTTCCATCTCCATCTATGTAAACATAAAAGAAGTAAAGTCTCTATTTTTTTTTGTAATGCTGCTTAGTATCCATGGTATACATATACTGCAATTTATTAATCCATTCATGGATTGATGGGCACTTCTTCCATGACTTGGCTATTATGAATTGAGCAGCAATGAACAATCTGGTGCAAATATCTTTTTTGTCAAATTATTTTTGGTCCTTTGTATATACACCTGGAAGAGGAATTGTAGGATCAAATGGCAAGTCTACATTTAGATCCTTGAGTGTTCTCCAAACTTCCTTCCAAAAGGAATGTACTATTAAAATAGCTTGCATTCCCACCATCAGTGCAGAAGTGTTCCCTTTTCTTCACATCCACACCAACATCTGTAGTTTGGGGATTCTGTGTTGTGGGCTACTCTTACTAGAGTTAGATGGTATCTCAGAGTAGTTTTGGTTTGCATTTCTCTTATGATTAACGATGATGAGTATATTTTCATGTGTCTGTAGACCCTGCACCTGTCTTCTTCAGAGAAGCTTCTGTTCATGTCTCTTTCTCACAATGAAATGGGATTACTTGTTTTTTTTCTTAGTAATAAGTTTGAGTTCTCTGTGGATTCTGGTTATTAGACCTTTGTCAAAAATATAACTTACAAAAATCTTCTCCCATTCTGAGGGCTGTCTATTTGCTTTACTTTGTGTGTTCTTGGAAGTGCAGAAGCTTTTTAAATTGATCAGATCCCAGTAATGTATTTTTGATGTTGCTTCAATTGCCTGGGTGTCCTTCTCATAAAGTATTCTCCCAGGCCAATTTTTTCAGGTGTTTTCCCAGCACTCCCTATAAGAATTTTTATAGCTTCATGTCTTAAGTTTAAGGCCTTTAACCAGTGAGAGTCAATTTTTGTTAGAGAAGAAAGGTGTGGGTCCAGTTTCAGTCTTTTACAGTCGCCAGCCAATTCACCCAGCACCATTAACATTAATTGAGTAATGATTAGCCAGATAGTGTTTTGGGTATCGAGTTTTTTGAAAGTCCAGTGGACATTTTTAATACTTTTGCCCCTATGGAAGTTGAAATTTGATAAAAAGTTTCTGAGTGATTTTACTTTGGTGTTGGAGTATTGTGTTGTTCATTATGGAGGATAGGTCTGAGAATATCCTGAAGAGCTGGTTTAATTATGGCCTATTTCTTGAACATGTGAATGTCATTAAAGTATGTAATTTCTCCATCATAGATGAAACTCAGTTTAGCTGGATGCAGGATCCTGGTTTGAAAGTTATTTTGTTTAAGGAGATTAAAGGTTGATGACCACCCTCTTCTAGCTTGAAAGTTTTCAACAGAGAGATCTGCAGTCATTGTAATGTTCTTTCCCTTGTAGGTTATGGTTTTCTTATGTCTTACAGCTTGCAGAATTTTCTCCTTCATATTAACTTTGGCAAAGTTAATTATAACGTGTCTATGAGAATTTTTATTTGGGTTGAGTCGTGCCAGTGTTCTGAAAATGTCTCCTATCTGAATTTCAGAATCTCTTGGCATGTCTGGAAAATTCTCTTTGATTATTTCATGAAGTAAAGCATCTCTATCCTTCACAGCAATCTCATCACCTTTAGGTATTCCTATCAGGCGAATATTAGATTTCTTTGAATTATCCCAGAGCTCTCTGAGAGAATCATCTGTTTTCATTCTCCACTTTTTTATCTCTTTGAGCATTTGGAAGCATTCAAAAAGCTTTGTCTTAAATGTCAGAGATCCTTTCTTCTGCCTGCTCCATTCTGTTACTGAGAGATTCTACTGTATTTTTCACATCTTTGAGGGCTGCAAATTCTTGCTTCAATGTGTCAAAATCTTTGATCATTTTGTCTTTAACTTCATTGAATTGTTGAGATATCTTTTCAATTATTTCTTGGAATTCTAATTCCATCTTTTTCTTCATTCTGTTGATCTTATTTGCTATCTAAATTCTGAACTCTATTTCTGACATATTTGCCACTTGTTTATGAATGGGATCTTGTGCTGTGTCTGCTTTGTTGTTCCTTGGGGGAGTTGATCTACTGTGATTATTCATGTTGTAAGAGTTTTTCTGCTGAATCCACCTCATGATTGTTTTTCACTGTTGGCTAGGGGGCAGGTAAGGTGAAATTGGATTGGGAGCTCTTGGAGTTGTGGTTAACCAGCCCTTTGTTAAGGATCTGGGACTGATGGCTGCAGCTTTTTCCCTTTAGCTTTGCAAAAAAACCCATACAGTATTATAGTCTGAGGCTGAGGAAACCTGCTTGCTGTGGTGGGGTTAGGTGGCTCTGTCATGTATTCAGCTGGTTCTTGTCTAATCCTAGTGGATCAGTGACTCTGATGAAGTTTTAGCTGGTTTGCTTTCTTGGAATTGTAGCTTGCCTCAGCAGAGGTGACCTGTAGTTATCACACTTCTATCTCAGCTCGGCTCCCAGTCTTCAGCTTAATTGGGTACTTTCTTGACGTTATCCTTCCCTCTAGACAGGAGCGTCTGTTGGAGTCTGCCTCTAGTCAGCCATCTTGCCCCTCCCCCCAACTATGTATTGACAAAGGACTAATATCCAGGCTCTACAAGGAACTCAAATAACTCAGCAAGAAAAACAAACAAACAAATAACCCCATTAAAAAGTGGGCAAAATATAACAGGCATTTTGCAAAAGAAGATATACAAATGAATAAGAAACATTTAAAAATGTCCATCTCACTAATTTTCAGAGAAACGCAAATTAAAACTACAATGAGATACCATCTTAGTCCAATCAGAATGGTCATTATTAAAAAGTCAAAAAACAATAGATACTGGTGCAGATGCTGTGAAAAGGGAATGCTTGATACAATGCTGGTAGAAATGTAAATTAGTACAACCATTATGGAAATCAGTATGAATATTTTTCAAAGAACTAAAAACATATCTGCCATTTGGTTCTGCAATCCAGCTACTGGACAAATGCTCCAAGGAAAATAAATCATTTTATCAAAAAGATATATACACTTGTATGTTTATTGGAGCACAATTCAAAATTGCAAAGATTTGGAATCAACCTAAATGCTCATCAAGTAATAAGTGGTTAAAGTATTTGGTATATATATCATTAAATACTACTCAGTCATAAAAAACCAATGAAATTATGTTTTTTGCAGCAACTTGGATTGAACTGGGGGTAAGTATCCTAAGTGTAGTAACTTGGAAAAAGAAAAACAGATACCACATTCTCTTACTTGAGTAAGCTAGCTATGGCTCTGTGAGGTCAGACAGAGTGGAATAATGAACATTGGATGCTCAGAAAGAGTAAAGGTTGGAGGGCTGAGTGATAAAAAATTACCTATTGGGTTCAATGTACACTATTTGGGTGATGGGTAAATCAAAAGCCAGACTCCACTGCTCAATTTATATCCCTTAAATTTAGTGACATTAAAACAAAAACAAAACCAAAAACAAGCAGCTAAACCAATCTATAGGTTCATTACCACTCCATAAACTTATACTTCAAAAGCAAAAAAAAAAAAAAAAAAAAAAAAATTAAAATAAAATAACCAAATTAAAAGCCTATGCTAGGTTTTCTTTATGAATTTCTCTAATCCTATAATCCCTAAATACCCAATAGAAGATTCACTCAGATAATGCAAATTCTTTGCCATGGTGCATTTTTGACAAACAATGCCAAGCATATTGTAGAAGCTTAATAACCTTTGAATAATAAAAGTGATGCAAATTGACTGAATACTGTTGTATTAGTATTAAAAAATACTGTTGTATTTTTTATTCAAAAAAATAAAAACATTTAGAAAATTTATTGGAAAGGAAAATAACCTTCTTTTTCAATTTTGGTTAAAAAAATGTTCCTGATTGAAACTGTTCTTTCAGCTTTAAATAAAGTGGTATATTTTTCCCATTGATGTATGTTGCATTGTATATTTTCAGTCATAAAATACTCTTTGGCCATTGATAAACACTTTTCTACACAATAGATAATCTAAAAGTTTGTAGATCAGAATTTTGTACCTTATAATATTATGTTTCCATCATTTATCTTACCTTAATTTTAATTTTTCTTGTAGTAATGTCCCTAAACATGTTATTCCACTTCTCCTAAGTTCATAAGAGAAGATTTTTGTACTCCAGACTGTTGAATCAGAACAGTTCTAGCTCGCTAGTTGGCTCTGATAGGACCAGCATCGTCTCTAAATGATAAGCACTCCATGGGGAGATTATGACCTCACCACTAGGACAGGAGACAATTCAAATGTACATTCTTTATATAATCAGGTCTTTGGGGGAAAGTAGGAGGGGGTTCAATAAATAGTTTTATTGTCTAGGTGGTTAGAAGACATGCCCAATATAGGTTAACACTTGGGTGAAATTTAGTGTTGTCTTATTTTTCATTCTGGCATCTACACCCTCATTTGTACCCATACCTCTTTATATTAGTAGCTAATATGTCTTCACACTCACTTGTGCCAGATACTGTTATACGAATGTTCTATTATTTTCTTTTCCAACTTAAGAATTAGATGTTATCTCCATTTTAGGAGTTATAATACTGAGGAATGGGAACAACTTGCCCGAGGTCGCATAACTAGTAACTGAAAGAGTTAGCATTCACATTCAGTAGTTCTCTTCTCTTGCCTGATAGCTTACACACTACCTCACAACAAAGGTACCACTGCATTTTCCTGTTCAGTGGTCCCTGATGCCATTTGAATCTACTTCCATGGATGTCAGCACTTTCCATAATCTGGAGTCATCTTGCCCTTCATCACATCTGCCAACATTTGCTCTGCTTTCAACGTGGTTCACTAGAGGATTTATTACTGTTTCCTGCATGTTTTGTCAGAGGTAATTTACTTTTTAAAAATATTTCATCAGAAATGATATGATACGTAGGATTTTGTTAATTAGTTTTAATCCACATGGGCAGTAGTTAGTTGCCTGAAGAGGGAATATACTCTTATGGGTGGTGATGTGGTATTTAATTAAAAGAACATTCAAAGGAGAGAGCTCCTATAAGCTCTTCATCTCTCATTAGCTGTAATCAACATTTAGACACTTTGTTAATTAGCAAAATGAATGTTGGAAATTAGTTTTCACATGCAAGTGTCTTTTGTATAGAATGTCTTTCCCCCCTCCCCCCCCCGCTTTGGGCAAATACTTAGTAGTGGAATTGCTGGATCACATGGTAAATCCATTTGTAGTTCTTTGAGGTATCTCCATATTACTTTCCATAGAGGTTGTACTAGTTTGTGGAGTGGGCAACAGTAAATTCACATTTAGCAGGTACAATACATGCTGTCTGGGGGATGGACACAATTATAACCTTGACTCAAACTGTACAAAAGTAAATGCTTGTAACCAAAACCTTTGTATCCTTGTAACATTCTGAAATGAAAAAGAAAACAAAAAATCAGTTTTCTAATTTTTTAAAAGAACTGTGTTCAAGATAAGTGAATCAGCCTGAAATCTGGACAGTGTGTAAGATAATCTACCAAACTTGATAGTCTGTACTCTTTAGAATGGTGCCCATGGTCAGCCTAATATTTGAAAATGTCTTTTTGCCTAATGCTGGACACTCCAGTTGACCATAACTTTGGAATATTACTGCTTTTATCTCCAGGGAACCTCTCAGGTCAGTATGGTTAGAGCCCCAAGAAAGACAGAGTTAGGACTTGACTTCATATAACAGATCTCTATTTGTTTATTTGCCTGCTTGCCACTAAAGGTTTATAGGTGCAGAAAAATTCAGTCTGCAGGTAATTTTTGTTGGAAACTAGGGATGAGATTGTAGGGAGGCTCTCTAGAGCCATTGCTTAAACTCCAAAGCCATTACCTGTTAGTGGTCCTTGGTATCTTCCATAAACTTCTGAAAATTATAAGTGAGCAGGCAGACTTATTTGGTTTGCCATCACCCCCTTGAAATTCATTGCTCCTCTTTAAACTCTTTCATAAATATTGATTAACATGGCATGTCCTCATGAAGCTTTTGTTGACTCTTCCCAACTCTTTCTGATCACTGTTATGGACTTTTAAGGCTTATATAGGGATCACATAGGAAAGCTTTTGATTATACATGCATTTTCCTGACAGTTTTCATTATGTGATTTAGATGCAACTTAATTAATTAAAGAACCAGATTTGCATCACGTGGATCCCAATTGGTTACAATGCCAGTCACAATCCGTAACTATGCTTTTGAAAACAGGAAAGCAGTATTGCTGCTCTTTGCTCCTGGCATATCTGTACTTTTGTCCTTTGGTGCTTTATCATTTCCTTCTTTTGTTTTCTTGTGTTTCTCTTTTGAACTTTGATAGAAGCAAAATTGCAAAATAAAGGTCAAGGGTGACAGAGAATAAAACAGTTACTTAAATATGTGGATGAAAGATCAAAGGAGAAAATTATTTATTATTTATTGTTAATTATTATTAATATTAATAATAATGTTAATTATTATATTATTTATTATTAGTGATTAATTTATTATTTTTAACTTGTAATAATAGCATACACTTACAGAATATTTTTCTATGAAAATGATGTTACTGAAATTCCTTTAGGGTAAACAATTTTGTATGGTGAGTTTGAAGTTTTTTAGCTCCAGACCTCTTCTATCTAAATTAATAGTTTTTATATATGTTTTTAAATCTTAAGTTTTCTTAGGACCTTACTTTATGTGTGTTTGTGTAATTATAATGGAACTCATACAGTTGGAATGAAGTATTTAATTGTTTAATGGTTGAAATATTACTTATTCAGTGGGATTAAAACATCCTCAAAGAGTAGTAACCTACTGAACACAATCCTAGGCACATGATGAGAGAAGGAAGGAGGGAGTATAGGGAAGAGGCCCAGTATCAAGTGCTGGTTAATTAAAGTCCACTTAGCATTTTAAGTAAATTCACTGGCAGAGAAAATTAACTTTGTGTATGTAATTGTTCTAAACATTTTATAGATCCAAGAATTCATAGCAACATATCTCATAACAACTCACATGAACGCACATGAATGAGGAATCACAGAAAGGAAACTTCCTGTAAAATAGAGTCAGGCCATACAATAGTTTCAAGGATTAGAATCTAAATTTAGAGGGCAGTTTTCCAAGATGTCATAATTTCTGTCGGCCCAACTGCTTTACCAGAAAGAGCTCATTTAATTTGTTTTATCTGCATGTATAGGTAATTGTATTGTTCCTACTTGTGGCTTGATGTTGTGAAAAAAACAAAACAAAACAAAACATACAGCCATAATACTTAGCCAGCTGGGTGATGTAGGATAAATTGTTTACTATCTCCATATTTAAAACCTTTCCACCTTGGTACAATGGGAAAATTGATATTCCATAATACACATGAAAGCACCCAATACTATGCCTGGCATATAACTGATAACATCACTAGTTTGCTGGTAACAAGCTGAAGTAACTTTTTCAGGGACCTTTCCTTAAGTTGTATTAGATAATCAATTACCGAATGCTAATTAGAGACAGGAAAGTATGATGAAGAGTGCAAACTTGATCACCTATGCTTAGTTACACCTGTGACCTTGAGTGAGCTACTTCAACTGTCTGTACCTCAGTTTCATGGCCTGAAAATTGAAGATAAGACCTCCCTTGTGAGGTGAGAATTAAATCAGTTGATTGGAAAGCATCTAGAACAGTGTGTGGCAATGGCAGATGCTCAATAAATTGCAGTGAATAGTTAAGTTAAATGTAAAGGAATGTGCTAGGACTTGCAGAGTATAATTACTGTCAAAGGTCAATGTGATTCAGTTCTTTTCTCAAGGAGTTTATAATATATTGCATATAGTGGGAGAGAGAGGAGTTAGCCTTTATTCTACAGGAACAAATTCTCAGCACTGCATGCTAGAGCACTCTTACTTGATTCCATAATACCGTCCCATCCTCTTCTACTCCTGTATTTCATAATGCCTCCTATGTTCCTTGAAAATAAGAACAGAGTCACATTCATTTTGGAGAATTATTATCCTCCACAATTGCAAGTGTAATAATTTTTAACGAGCAGCTCTTGAAAGTTCATTTTGAGCAGGAGAATAACATGATCTGTTCAGTGTTTAAAGAACAAAGCTGTGCTTGTAATATACACGTAGAGTATGTGAGAGAAGGAAAGAGCAGTTAGAACCTCTCCTAATATCTCAGAGGGCAGACATTGTTGGTTGCCTACCAAACACATCGTTCTTGCTAATATTTTAATAGAACCCTGATTTTGTTCAAGTAGTCGGGCTCCTGAAGTGTATCAGGAAATGCTGGGCTCCCCCTGGCTCTAGGAGTGAATCATGATTGGTTTAGGGAAAAGTTGACAACCAAGATACGGCCAAGGAGCCATAGGAGAGGTCTGCAGGGTGGAACGCCTGGGAATTGTTTCCTAGCTCTGAGAAAAAACTCTTTCTAAGGAAGTGTCTCTTTTAAGCTTTAGTGCTGTTATCAGTACGTGCTTCCTGGAACATCAGCAACCACCTTGTGATCACAAGAGGAGTCATCATAAGATACAAGCTGAGAAGTTTGAGAGGTTTATGTGTCTGTGTGTGAACATGCCTCACAGTCAGAATGAGACAGAGATTGCCAATAATTTTATTCATATTATTCACTGATAGATTTAAGTGCTGAGAAACTCATTTACTTGAATAAGCGGAGGGGAATGGAAGAAGTTTTGTTTTGACAGTATCTCATTCCATTAAACTTCTAAATTGTTGGTCCAATATCAAAATCTATTTTAAATAATCTATTCACTGACATTAGGTACTCCTTTAATTTTTTTGAAAGTGAAGAATGGAAAGTAATCTAAATACATATGCAGAAGAAGGTTTGTAATGCAGTCATTAGAGTCATTTTTTGGTCAGCTTTATTTTTGTAATTGTTACTTAGTTTGGTGTGCCAACATCTTAACACCCCAAGACTATGTACCATTACAAATTCTGATGTGTATGGGGAATGTTTTTCTTTTTGAGGGTGAGAGAGAGATTATGAAGGAAAGAATGCAGGTGGGAAAGGAGAACCAGAATCAGATGTGTCATAAGGCAGATATATTTTAGGAAAAACACATAAAGAAATTAAAGGCCTAATCTCACTATAAAGCATGCTCCAGCTCTCCTTAGAAATTCTTGTGTACTTGCAGGATTATAAGAGAACAGAAAAGATGATGCTAACAGTGTTTAGAACTCATATAATAGTAAAAGGGACTGCTGGGACAAGCCCTGCAGCAAAGATGAGGTTGGAAGCAGTGAGCCATACGTGAGCCCATTTTACATGAGAAGGAGAGAAGTGTGATGGTGAGAAAAAGGAAATACAACACACTTTGAGAATTCTATCTAGGAAAGATCATTGAGGTTGGTTCTTGGCATGTGGAAATGATGGGAAACAAGTAGTCCAGAAGCTAAACAAGTGTTGGAGGACATTATATATATATATATTGCAAATGGGATGAGCCTTTTAATAACCCTCAAGCTCCCAATCTTACACGAGTAAGAAACAGTCATAAAAGCCCTATCACCCCCATAAGGCAGGCTTTAAACACCCACTTCAGATGTGGTCATTGAAGATAGGGCACAAAGCAGAATCTCAGAAAAAGATGAAGCCAGGGGATGCACAGAAAAATGGACAAGGAACTTCCTCTGGAGAGCAGAATCAGGATATGATTAAGGAAATTCTCCCACTTCCTGGATAGATCGAGTTACTTCAAAATTCCTGCCTTTCAATGACTTTCACCATTGCTGTGGACCAGCAAATATTTTTCCTTTTTGAAAGGAAAGTATTATGGTTTCCTTGTACTTCTCATACCATATGTGTATATTAGATGTGAGTGAGTGAGTAGTGTGTGTGGTGAGGGAGACAGAGAACTTGATTTTTAGATCAGAGCCACTGGGCCATGAGATGCCACTTCCATACTTGAAGGAACTTACGTTGCACAGAGATCCTGGACGTTGAGCTGGATGCAGTAACTGGATGGGGCTTTGGCTTCTATTCCTCAAAGAGGGGACACGTGTGCTCCTTGTGAGGAAAAAAGAGTGGAATGAATACTTGATGAACAGAAGGGTGGACTTTGGTAGAACCTGAGCAACCATTTTCCAAACCTGTTTCCTCTTCTTCTTGGGAATATGGCTAGATTATATTTCCTGGCCTCCTTCTATAGACTAAATCGTATCCCCTCCAGATTCATATGTTGAAGCCCTAACCCCCAATGTGACTGTATCTGCACACATGGTCTTTAAGAGGCAATTAAGATTAAATGAGGACATATGGGTAGGACCATAATCTGATATGGCTGTGGCCTTATAATCAGGGGAGGGAGCAGAACCTTGAGGGAGAGCATCGCTGAGGATTTGTTTGTGTTTTTTGTTTGTTGTGATAGAAGATATTCGGACATATTTATTTGTCAGGAAGAAGGAATTATTGATGGGAGCAGGGGATTGATGTGAGAGAGAAAAGGAGTCACAGAGAAATAGGATTCTTGAGGAAGGAGAATTACCTGCACAATTTTTAATGAATATTTCCTTAATAAATTTGGAGCCTGCCAGCTTGCACATTAGCAGAAAAGTAAATTTCATAATATGTATAACTCTTTAATTTTTTCTAACTCATTTATAATGGAACAGATGAATCTTTCCTTGCTTCTTTTTCTAAATGAAAATATGAGTGTTGCTGTGAGTCAAAAATGCATTCTATGGTTATATTTCTTTCTAACTATGACTATGTCTTGTCTTATTTATAGTTTGTAAATATTTTTGAGTAATTCTGGATTTAGGAGACTGTGTATTTAGGTTTAGAGCTTTACTGTATGTTTTTCAAAATATAAGTAGAAGTTGTTCCTCTATTTTCAGATCTTTGGAACCTAATCTGCTTTTTATAAATTGTTAGAAAAGGAGGATAAAGTGCAGGGGGGAAGGAGAGAGAGCGGGTACAATGAGGGGAGGGAGAGAGAGAGTAGTTTCAACTTTATTATTACACAACCTGTACAATAGCACCTATTGTTGAGGAGAAAATTAGCATGCAGTGACTTGGAGTCAGTCATACCTACCTTGAATTATCTGCTTACATAAAAATGAGGGAAAATGAGATGTAGATCTCTGTGGGATTGGGTGTGAAAATTATGTGAGATAACATAAATGTCATATGTGAAACCTTTTAATACAGTGCACATTCTAGGGGACCAGTGAACATCAATTTCTCTTTCATTTCTTTCATAATTTTTAAATTCTCTTTTTCTAAGGCCATGATTTAAAAATATTTTATAGCTTTCTGAATCTTAACTGCTGCTGTTTAGTAATAATGTCCTATGAAAATGATTGGTCATTAAAATAGCTATATTTATATATCTTACAGTTTGAAGATACAGTTAAAATTCATTAATTCCACATTGTAAGAAGGGTCTTAGCAGTTCACTGAATCGCTACCTTTAGAAGTCCTGGTGGGGAAACAAAGAACTATGAATAATTTAGTTAATATTTAATTATCATATATATCCAAAATAGCCATACTTTGATAGCTATCTGATAATCATATTTATCCAATTCAGTCTAGAATTTAATTCTAGATTCAATACCAGAATTCAATCTTACAGAATAATAGAATGTCTTGTATAAACAAACAATAGGTTTTCTCCTTGAACTTTCAAAATGCTTTTTGATCCTTATAGTTAGGAACATATCCATCTCCATCTTTATATCTAGATCTTCCTATTATATATATGTCTCATATATATGTGGCATTAGTATAAGAGATATGACATAGCAACTTTCAGAAAATGGAAATTATAGCAGAGAATTATATTAAGGACCAGCATGAGCGAACATTAACCTTTTCATGATGATATGTATTTCTTTGGTGAGAAATGAAACAAAACAAGAGAAATGACCATATCCTAAACTTTAATTTAATCAGACCTGTAGACAAACACCAAGGTCACAGTCAATTCAGCGGTTCTTCTTTGCATCAGAAGTGTGTTCACTTGAAAAGAAGATTTAAGTGGCTACTTTAGTTTAATACAAAAGAAATACCTGGCATCAAATCTAGGTTTTAACATTTGCATGTATTTCCACATAAAATTTTTCATTTAAGTTGCACTCCAATCAGTATTACAAATGATTTAGGGTTTGTATAGCATTAAGTGCACTGACTTTTTATTTTTTAATATCTTGAAGCATTTCTATTTCAGTTTGGAAAGCAGCAACTGAATGTTTTCTCTCTTGACAGTCACTTTAATGACTTTCTGGACATTCACCCTCTCTCTAGCATTCTTGTTTCTTCACTCTGATCTTACTCTGATGGTTAATGATGCATAAAACATGGTTTGGTTGTGTGCCTAAATAAGCATATTATCAAGGAGCCATGTTTCAGTGACTTGTAAAGGGCAATGAAACCAAGCTACACTTACAGTGAAGACAATCCTGGGAACCCCAGGCATTCAAATCTCCGTGAACATGGTTAAGACTCCTTTTTCCTTTCAGGTTGTATATGTAGACCTAGGTGAAGGCATTCAACCCGATACCTTGATGGAACCAGCCATACTGAAGAACAGTTTAGGACAGATGCTAACAATCCCCTTGAGGTCCTACAGGTAAGGTATGCAAGGTTTCCTTGCTTTTCCTTTATTCTGCATTTGGTTCTGAATCCTGAAATCACCAGAGTATCAACAGAATGACAAATTGGGCAAAGTTATTTGACAAATCTAAAACCAGTGATGGAATAATATTTATAATAAACACAGAACTCTTGCAAATTACTGAGGAGAAAACATAAAGCATGTTAACTGGTGATTAAGAGAAGATGAAACCCAAAAGAGAAATTCTCATGCAAATCCATAAAGGAACATATTCACAGAGCTTCATCATAGCAGCATGTATGATGGCAGGGAGTAGTATCCATTGGGGTGGGGTGGGTGGATGGGTGGTTAAAGCCTGGAGACTTCCCACTGAGGACTACTAAGGAACAGTTTGAAGCTAAATTTTCAAGTAGCAACATGAATATATGGCAAGAACAGAATTCTCTGAATTTTGGATACAATATGAGATTCTTTGAATTAGGATACAATCTACAAAATCATTTATGAAAACTTAAAATATGTTTTCATGGAGCAAAGCTGCATGTTTTACAAGAAGTGGGACAGGAAGAAGGTGTACAGCCTTCCTACAACAGGTTCTACCGGGCTGTGTTCATTCTATTCTTGCTCTTGGGTAGAAAAGTAAAATTTGATGGCATATTGGAACATAAATCCTTCATTAGGTAAGCTAGAAATTAAAAAAAGTTTTTTGTTTCAATTATCTGAAATTGAAATGTGATATTACAGCTACCTCTGTAACGAGAAGTGACAGTGGCACTTGCAAATAGAGGACCCTAATTCCATAGTCACTCCTGTCATGTCATATATTTAGCTTGTAACACTGTAGCTGTATCATCAAACTCTAGATGGAAGGATTGGAGAAATATAACACAACAATTTTTTAGAAGAAATTCTTCCAGGTTATAGCTTCATATATTGCATTATCTAAAACTCACTAGGCATGGAATAACCTTGAGATTCAGAAGTCCTAAATGGCATTGCAGGTCACGTCCTAATTCAGGGGACCCACTTCTTGTCTGCCAGAAATCTGCCAGTGATAAGTTACATATGAGGCCAATGATTCCTCCCATTACTACGTTGGCTAAATATTAGTAATATGATGAGCTCTGTCTTATGTCATAATTCTGTCACTAAGGCTGCCAATACCACAGTCCTCCATCCCATTCTACTGTACAAGTTCACCATTAAGGAATTATGTGATTTCCCACCATCACGTGAGGTTTATGATTGGTTGGTACCCAGTTTGCATCAGAATTCATTAGGTTATCTCATTCCATGCAAGGTTCTTCATAATGCATAAAAATGGAGACAAATCTATTTCATTCAGTGTTATCAGGATTTCAAAGTAGGTTTCTTCTAAGACTGCTTTTAGATGCCTCTGATACAAATTTTACCAAGTCTTTAGGAGCATTGGTATTACAGTAGACTTTTTTTTTAAACAGCCTACAATCCTGTCACATAGACGTTTTTCAATTTAATATCCTATGGTATAACTAGGCCTATGAAAAGACTAGTAAACTTAAAAACACAGCACTAAAAACTGTTCAGAAAGAAACAGAGAATAATTAAAAAAAAAAAATTAAGCACTGGAAAATTTCAGTTGGCCTAATATGTACATAAGGACAGGCAAGCAACATCTTTTTCATACTCAAAGAAAACATTTGTCAATCTAGAATTCTATTCCTGGGAAAAACATCTTTAAAAATAAAACCAAATGAAGTTAAAACCCCCTCCTTCAGCCTCTTTTTTCACCTCTTTCCCTTGACTCTGCAATTCTCAGAGTTGTTCTGAAATTAGCATATACAACTAGGTATTTAGTGTGATACCTTCTACATTCACCCACCAACAACATCCAACCTGGAAGTTGTCACATCAATTATCACCCCAAATAATGGGTGGCAATTTCATCTTTATTTGTATAACCAAAGGAGTACAGCACTGTAGTTCTTCAAACTGAGAGAGTGTGTGCTCCATAGTATATTCTAGTTTTTATTTAAAAAACCAGCAAGTGCATTATAAATTTTTAATTGGAAATGTTCTTAGAATGGGAAGCTTAAAAACATTGACCAGAATAGGCAAATATACAGAATAGGAAACTAGACAAGTGGTTGCCTGGGACTGGAAGGTGCTAGGATAGGTTAAAGGGGGAGAGGAATGGGAAATAAAATGTTTGAAAATTGGTGGGTGTGATGATTGCACAGCTCTGTGAACATACCAGAAACCACTGGACTGCACATTTCAAATGGATAAATTGTATATATGAGGTCTGACAATTAAGTTCATGAATGTGTCCTAGAAAAGGTACTACCACATTGTTGAATGTCACTGTAGCCACCTTCGAAGTACTCTCCTTGAGAAGCTATGTGCTGATGTTAGCACCTAGTCCACTCTTCAAAGCCATTTTGGAACTCTTTTCCTGGAATGACCATTAGAGCTGTTGTGTGGCACACAGACACATCAATAATGAATACCACCCAGCAAGAACCCACCACATGGAGACACAAGCACAGCTGTGAGACACATGATACATGTCACTGGTTATGATGTATATCATAGTGATAGTCAGCAATGAGGTATGTAGTACATTTTTTTATTTTTCAGACAGAGTCTCACTATGTTGTCCTGGGTAGAGTACCATGGTGTGACAGCTCATAGCACCCCCCAACTCTTGGGCTTAAGCGATTCTCTTGACTTAGCCTCCCAAGTAGCTGGGACTACAGGCGCCCGCCACAACGCCTGGCTATTTTTCAGTTGTAGTTGTCATTGTTGTTTGGCAGGCCAGGGCCTAATTCAAACCTGCCAGCTCCCTTGTATGTGGCTAGTGCCCTACTTGCCGAGCTAATAGGTGCTGAGCCAGCACTTTTTCTAAGATAAGTTTGCAAACTTAATTATCTAGACCTTATATGTAAATTTTCTCTCAATAAAGCTGGGAAAAAAAGAAAAAAAAATAAATTTATATGGTTTGGGGAAAACAAAAAATGGTGAGAAAGAACAAGTGCACTAAGTTCCTTTATTTGCAGGGCCCCTGGTTTGCCCGCCCACTCTGTTGTACTTTGTCTGGCTTTCCTTGGTGGCATCATTACTGTGCCTCTTTCTCTCCGTTATTCTGCCCAGTTTCTATAACTGAACATTTTGTTCTAGCATTTGGCTTCCTAATAGCATGTTTTCATCTCCCTTAAGGCTACTGATTCATATGCACTCAGTGGCTTTGTGTGGGTCATAAGTTTTAAGACTTGTTTAAATTATATGGGAGAGAGTATGGCTTGATGAGATGGGGAGGCAAGCACACCCTAGGCATGTCTTCCTTTCCCTGGAAGAAACCGTATTCCCACAGTCATTTGCCTGGTTTCCTTGTTCTTTGTGTTACTTGTTATGAAAGTGATACCAAAAATTAACAATGATTTGGAAAGGATTCAGGGTGGACATTAGAATGACTGTTAGTTGAAATGTATGAATCTATCCTCATTATCTTTCTGTCCCAATTTTATTTACTTCTACCATTTACTTTTTCAATAATGTCATGTTTTTGAGGCAGGGAATTTCCAACTTCATTGAAATTTGATTTTATGCTCATTTTTTCCTGCTTTGATAAGGACCATTAGCTTCTGGAAATGGGACTCTGCTTTCATTTCACAGACTTACTCCAAATGCCTGCTTTCATTTTTCTCTTTTTTCTTCGCTCCTCAGGTCTCAGATTGGCAGCATAATGGAGTGTGTAATGTTCTTTTTAATGTTGTAAGTGTCTAGAGGCAACTTGTAGCACATCATTCAAATTAACCAATGCCCTGTGAAGGTAGGAATCCTCAAGGTCCAAATTTTCACTCTGAATTTTATATTACACAACCTTGAATTAAGCATTAGCTGCCAGTTGGGAAACAAAATCTATGTTTATGTACATTGGTTATGATTAACCAGTATTTAGATGAATACAATTTTATAGTTTATTTAGGTGGGGGGGGGGAGAACAATGCAAGCCTTTATTTTGCATTATATTATATTTATGTATCTGTTTGACTTGTTTGTGAGCTTTCTGATGTGCTCAGAACCTTGCACAATGTGTGGCAAAGAGTGAGTGCTAAATAAATATTTGGTGAATAACAGTGAGTAGGAAAGACGATAGAACTGGAGATAAAGACATTTTCGGTGAACTCATGGGTAGTAATTTCTACCTATTTTTGCTAGTTTTTTGAAGGATCACTTTTAAGTGAAATGTTGTGCATGCCTTTTTCCAGCTGTGATGTTGAGTCATGCATGAATTCTTACTCCTTTTTCCTTTCCGGATAGCATTCTTTCCCTTGCCTTTGCTTTAAAGTAATACTCCATCAATTTGGGGCAATTTGAAGCATAGAAGGTTGTTTCCTTCCAGTAACAATATGCATCTGCTTGGCAGTACTATTTCCAGGTCTTTTCTTTGCTGAAGTGATTTAGGTGAGTAGTCGGAAAACTGATGTACAGTGATTCATATAAAGCCTTTTGTATGGAATTTATTAACTCTATCTGTGCAGATGAAGACATGTCCTTTTAAAGCAAGCTTCAGTTATTCAACATATGATATAATATAAATGGAAAAACAAACAAGATAGGGTACATGTGAAACTTACTAAATGTAGAATATAAATGTCTTAACACGATAACTAAGAAAATGCCATGAAGGCTGTGGCGACCAGTTTGATGAAAATATTTCAAATTGTATATAAAACAAAGAATGATGAAAAAAATGACCCTGCCTTCTCTTGTTTCTACATTATCCTGGAGTGACTCTCATATTTTAACATATATGTAGCTAGATTGTCAAAGCAAATAGTTCATCATTAAAAAAATCTATTTGTTCAAAACTGGGGATATAAAAGATAAATAAGACACTGTCCTTGCTCTTGAAGCATCTTATGACTAGAAATGGATTTAAGTATTTTGTTTAACAAAGGAGTCTTCTATGGTGGAATTAAAAGACTTAACCCCACTGGTTGGCCATTGGGCAAATAACACTCACTGCATATGTAAGATGCTTGATTTGGGTAAATCCAGAGTGGAATTATCCCATGAGGTACACATTTGAATCCCACTGCAAGATGGAAAGAACCCACAGAATATTTCCTGGATTTTTACTTTCATCAGACAGGACATACTTATTGTATGTCCCAATGAAAACAGCTAAAAATAGTGGGTGCACAATTTTAAAATCATCTTTTCAAATACATCAACAAGTTGGTTGACAAGAAATGAATTTGTAGAGAAAAAGATCAAGTGAAGCAGAAGTACAGGGAAGAAAATATTAAAGCCACATGACCTTAAACTTTTGTTTTAATTGTATTGAAGGGCTCAACATTTGCCCAAGGTGGGAGTATGATCCAATGTAAAGAGAAATTTTTTTTGCTTGCAAAACTTCTGCTTAGGAGAAATCTAACTGAATGCTGATTTTTTACATAATAGCTTTGAGCAGTTGATGCCAATAACACTTGGAGCAACCCACTAGCCAGAGCTAATAAATGGTTAAGAATATTAGTAGCATCAATAAACCAAGTTGAAAATTCACTCCTGAATGCACAAAATAAATCAACTGACTATTAGGAGCTTATACTTTCTAATTCAAGGCACAAACATTATCCAAAATTGGCATAACCACAATGAACCTTCTAGAATATCAATTTTTCTTCTTTTCTCAGCCATTCACTGAGCCTTTTTACTAGCCATTGTTTCCTTGTCTGGTAAAATAAACTCAGCATTCATCTTGTAGGTAGCTGTATTGATCCCCTCTTCCTTTAGCTTAGGAGATCTCACACATAAAGTTGGATGTTGATAAAGCAGCCCATGAAGTGTAAAGGTAAACTAAAAATAAACTTGCATGTCCAATTCTCTCCAAATTAAATTCAAGGAAGAATTATCTGCCTCAAATATAATTTCTGTGTAGAGGTAAAACAGCATTCCCTGAGAATTTATAAATACACATTGGCCTTTTAATTATTTACAATCCAAATTCACACTAACTGTGCAGTAAAAAATCCTCAAGATAGCAATTAATATGATCATGGTCCTAGGTTGGTATAGCCCACATGGCTGAAGCAAACCCCAATCCTCTCTAGTGGAGTATTGGACTTAAAAAATCCCCTATAGGTAAAGTTAAAGAGCATGAGATCACACCACCCCCTTAAAGAACAAAACAAAAGAAAACAAAACACAGAATACTCAAGGAAATATGGCACTCTAAGTGAGATCCAGGAAAAAAATTAGCAAAACAAACTCATAAAATTTCAAAAGTATGTTTAATTGTGAAGTCTAAGTATGATTACTATATTTAAAGAAATAAGAGAGTAATGAAAATACATTTTACCCTTCAACAACGCAAAGGTAAGGGGCACAGGATTTATACCCTGTTCAAAGTCTGAATACAAATTTTGACTCTCTAAAGACTTAACTATTAATAGCCTACTGTTGACTGGAAGCTGTACAAATAGCATAAGGTTCATTAATACATATTTTCTATATGTGTATTATATACTGTATTCTTACATTAAAGTAATCTAGAGAAAAATGTTAAGAAAATCATAAGGAAGAAAAAATATATTTACTGTTTATTAAGTGGAAATAGATCGTCATAAAAGGTCTTCATCTTGGTTTTCTTCACATTGAGTAGTCTGGTAAGGATGAGGAAGAGGAGGGGTTGGTCTTGCTGTCTCAGGGACGCCAAAGTGAATAAAAATAAAATCTATATATAAGTGGCCTCATACAGTTGAAACCTTTATTGTTCAAGGGCCAACTATAAAATAAGAAGCATGAAACTACAAAAATGCCAGGCAAGTTTGAAAAAGAACAAAATAGAAATTCTAGAAATAGCAATATATCATAATTAAAATTAAGAGCTCAATGGATAAGTTGAGAAAGTAATAAGTAAAGAAATTATTCAGAAAGCAGTAGAGGAGGAGAACTGGGTCAAAAATATGAAATGGAGATTAAAAGCCATATAGAGAGAGAAGATCTAAATTTAGGTGGTCTCAGGGGAAAATCCTTATCTCTGGCAGTCCTTCTCTCTCTCTGGACCTCATTCATTCACTTTTTTCTTTACCAGTTGCTCTCTAGATGTAATTGACCAGTTCAGGTTCTCACCCTTCCCTGTCATGGCCAGGGGCACCAAATCTCTCCAGTGGAGATCTCTGTTTTTATATATAAACATCATAAATGTTTTTTATTTATCTTTTACTCCATCTTTCACTCATTTCAGCAATGATCAGGAAGGTAGAGAAATGTATTTTCATTGGCTTTGTTAATTTGAACAATGAATTATTAATCCTTTTAACAACCCAACTTTTTCCTGTGTGCTATTGCTGTGAGAATGCCTTTAAGGTTTTGTCCAGAACAGTAAGCAAGGACATCCCAGAGTAAGTGCTCATTCCCAACATTCTGCCTACCCAGTTTTTTTTCATTGTGGACTCTGATGCTGCAGAGATCCAAACACTCCTTTATGAGCAGGCAAACCTCATAAAGAAGGCATGCTTCCATTTCTTTTACTTAAAAAAAGTGTCTGCTTTCACAAATAGAATGCCTGCTTACTATGAAAACTTAGAAAATACTAATATGCACAAAGGAGGTGTTTATAATGGACTGTATTTGTGTCTTCCAGAAACAACCACTGCTAAGATTTCATTTAAATTCTCTACTTCCAACTATCTGTTGACAACCATGTTTGGGGAGGAAAACAGTTATTTGTTCACTTAAGCTGTAGATTACTTATATGTCATTTTACCAAATGATTTTAGGGTAATTAACTCACCATCTCTGGTCTTATTGACCAAATTATCTAACTTCATTTGTGTGGCTTATGCAGCTTGACTTCTCATGTTATTTGGAAAGACTCAAGATCATTGATAAATTATTAAATATGATAATACAAATTAAAAATTTAAAAATACATATAAACATAGATATTATTGATTCATTAATTTAACTAACGTTTATCTGACTTCAATGTAATCTCAGACAAATTCTATGGTAAGTGCTGGTGACAGAAGACTAACATTATTTTGATCCTTATTGTCGAAGTTGTGTTAAGTCTCTTTTAATGTAACTTTTCTGGGAAAAGGAAGATGTGCTATAAAAATCAAGAAGGAGTAAATTAAGATAAACTAGTAGAATTAATTAATTAAATTATTTAACTATTTAATTTTCATCCCTCACACTCCACTTCTTTGATCCTCCCTCTTACTCAGTCTGCTCTGGCTACCCTGGACTCCTTCCTGGTCCTTGAGCACTCCTTGACCAACCTATCTGTAATAGCTATCAGCCTGTCACTCTCACTCCCATGACTTTTCTTAATTTTCTATATTGTTTGTCCTTCTTTGAAATTTTCCTTTTATGTGCTTGTTTATGTTCTGTCTCCCTCAAGCAGAATGTTGTGCTATTCTCTGAGCTGTTGTTCTGTGCCAGATCTTAACATCTAGAACAGAATAGTACATATAATGGGTTCTCAATATATATTTATTGAATGGATTCCAGGATATTAATAAGTGGTATTGGGGGTAATAAATACAATCATGTAAATAGTTTTAACATTGTTACATTGTATTCCTAAACCAAATTATGCAGTTTACTTTTATTTTTGCATAGCATTAGCATACATGAGAAATACTTTAAGAAGCATGATAAGAGAAAATATGGAAAGAAAAAAGCGTGTTTTGAATGCTTACTTTTCCTTTCTGTATTTTTGATAACTAAATATTTAAGCAATCATTCTCTTGATTATTTATCTACAAAATAGGTGATTAATATAGAAAATATAGATTTTTTTTCTGGAAAAGCAGTAATTTACTTATCCACTATTATTTGCCTTTCTTTTTTCTTCAGAAGGCTATAACTCATCAAGTTAAAACTCCTACACAAATATAATATTACTGAAAACTCTGGATGAAAATGTACTTTTAAGAATATTCTGGTTTAACTGGGCACCATGACTCATGCCTGTAATCCTAGCACTCTGGGAGGCTGAGGCAGGTAGATCACTTGAACTCAGGAGTTCAAGACCAGCCTGAGCAACAGCGAGACCCTGTCTCTGCTAATAATAGAAAAATTAGCTGGATGTTATGGTTGGTGCTTATTGTCCCCTGCTACTTGGAAGGTTGAGGCACGAGGATCTCTCAAGCCCAAGACTTTGAGGTTGCTGTGAGCTATGATGCCATTGCCTCTATTGAGGGCCAGAATGTTAGACTGTCTCAAATAAAAGAATATTCTAGTTTATTTAAGGGGGTGGGAGAAAGCAATAGAACATCAAATGAATCTCTGATATTCAGTTGTGCTGTAGGTTATACAGAACGGTGTTTTGTTTACCAAAGATCTAATTTCTCATATGTTTATAATATTGAATTCCTTTATGGCAGTGATTTTCCCACAAATAAGGTGAGGGATGGGGGACAGGTGGGAATAAAAAAGAAATTAGCCTTCATCTTGCCTTGAGGGCAAAATATATACAATAACAACTATAATCTAAGGCAATAAATAGCACACAACATACTATAAGTATGGAAAATGTTCCATGAGGTTTCAGAGATGGGAAATTTGGTTTTTAACTGTGGGAAGAAGAAAGAATCTAAGTCACTAACAGGGTGGGTAGTTTATTCCTACAGAAATAGAGGGGAGGGAAATTCCAAACGTGAAAACTTACACCCTCACGCGTTAGAAAGGAAAATGGGATATTTGGAGGAAGCCGAGTCAGGCCAGATGGAGAGGGGTACTGACAATCCTAGTGAAGAGTTTAAATTTTGGTGATTGGTCAGGGATTATTGAAGGGGAGTGGTATGATGGAACTTACGCTTTGGGGAGGAGACGATCATGGCAGCAGGAGAAAAGAGCAAAAGAACTTTGGGATGAAACTCCTTAGAAAAGGACCACAGTAAGCCAGCTGACGAATGGTGCAGGTAGGAACTGTACCATTTGGGGCTGGAGAAGGGAGGAAAGACCTGAGATAGGCAATAGATGTTGAAGTCAAGGACTGGAAAACCAATTTGATGTGGAGAAAGAAAATAAGTTCAGTTCTGAAATATTGAGTTTGAGGCCTCTGAGGAATCCCTAAGTGGATCCATCCAATGGTCAATTCATGAAAGCTATAACCCAACTATAGCACAAGACTATGGGAAAAGGGCCAAGGAAGGGGAAGGCAGGGGGGAAGGTTTTGGTGGAGGGAGGGCAATGGGTGGGGCCACATCTATGGTGCATCTTAGAATGGGTACAGGCGATTGCACTAATGTATACAGCTAAGATTCAACAATAAAAAAAAAAAGGAAAAAAATACATAATTCAAGTTTGGTCGAAAATTTAGATGAAAAGAAAGACTTGTGGAGATGGTTTGAGAATAACTGATATGTCAGATCAGGATCGTTAGGATTCATAACAGTTCAAGTAGCTATGTGAAAATTTCACCCTCCTTTCTAGATGAAATCCTGTAACATATCCATCCCTAGGCCTTCATTTTGAAGCACAAGGGTCTAAACTGCTAAGTGATCAATGATAGAGAAAGGCCTTCAAATGCAGAGCATGCAAAAATTTTACAGTTTTGTCTGCTGCCTCCTGAGACTGCTGCTTTTGCTCCCCTCTCTGAAAGCATATTGCAAAGCAAAAGCGCAAGAACCAGCACAAAAACATCTCTACTGCAGGGCTAAGGCCACATGGCTTGAACCAGTGTGTGCATCCAGGAATAAATACAGAATTAAAATCATATACTGTGAATATCAAAGGTACCAAGAGAGCATCTAGTGAATGCTCGTTATTTTTGGGGGGAAAGAAACTAAGACCCAGAGAGGGTAGGTAACTTGTTTAAGAGCTAGTTAATAGCACACACAGAACTATGACCCTCAATTGGTTTTTCTCAGAACAGTGGTGTCAATTGCACTGGGCTTTTCTGTTATTTTTATATATATATATATTTTATATATATAAAAATATATTTTATAATATATATATTATATATAATATATAAATATATATAAATATATTTTATAAATATATGTAAATTTATATTTATATAAATATATATTTATATTTAAATTTACATATATTTATAATATATATATATATATATTTTTAAATTAATACTAAATCATAGCTGTGTACATTAATGCGATCATGGGGCACCACACATTGGTTTTATAAACAGTTTGACATATTTTCATCACACTGGTTAATATAGCCTTCCTGGCATTTTCTTAGTTACTGTGTTAAGAAAATTATATTCTACATTTACTAAGTTTCACATGTACCCTTGTAAGATGCACTTTTTTGTTATTTTGTAATGAAAAAAGTTGAAAAAAAAATATATATATATCCATAAATCAGGAAAGCACATGCAATATCCTTGTACTTATTTTTAAGGCATTAATTACATTATTAAAATGAACACCAGTGTGCAAATGTGGTAGAGGTGGGCAACTGTGTATGCCATTTACAGAACCCTCTCTATCAGAGAGAAATAAAGGCCTAATGTTTTTAGCAAAAACTTACAGACTTTGTTATTTCAGAGTAAAATTGGATTTTCACAGAACTGACAGTGAAAAGTGTGTTGAAAAGATTGGTATTTCTTTTGCATCTGCAGACAGACTGGGACTTTATGTACTTGATTAGACATGGGCTGCTGTTCTGCAGTCCCCTTCCTTGCTCTGGTCAGATCTGAGGATAATGGGCAATTCTTCAAAGATACTAGGTATTTCAGTTCAAATTGAGAGTTTTTCAGCAGGTCAGTAGTTGCGTGAGAAATTGGACTAAAATTTTGGAAAGGATAAACTTCCTACTAAAGTGCCCAGTGCTGTTTATTTCTGCCCAGCAGATGAGTTTTCCACTTCATCCCTGCCTTCTGCTGGAAGCAGCTCAGGAGCCACAGACCTCTTCAGCACTGTAGGTGACATTGCTATTTGCTCTTCAGTGACTCAAGATTGAGTTTTGTGTTTTTTCAAAAATTGGATTCATGTCACTATGACCCTGAAATGTTTCATTTTTATTCAATGTTGAATCTTAACATCTACATATCATTCCCTGGTTGTATTTATTAATAACCTTAGAAATATTTTATTAGAGTTTAGGTGGGAGACTCATGTTCTGAATCTCTTATGTTCTCCCCAGATCATTTCTATATTTAAATGTTGTTAAATGTATATCATCTTTTAAAAAAAATGTGTGTAAAAAAGGCAAGTGTAATAGATAGTAGTTTTTTAAAAAAAGTAATAGGTTCATTAGAAAAAAATTAACTTGTTTTAGTTATAATGTGGGGTTTTTAGTATTTCACAGAGTTGTCCATACATCATGATCATCAGCACGGCAGGAACTAGCACCATGCCTGATAAATAGTAGATGCCTAACATTTACTAACAAATACTCATTCGAGAGGGGGAAGCCCACGGCCCAGTCAGAGCCACCGAGTTGTCTTTAGGAGTAAGGAAGAAAACAAGAAGGAGTGGCCAGAACTGGGCTTTTTTCTCTGCTTAGAGTTCTATCAGGAATACTTGACTCTTAGAAAAAAGGAGGTAAAATAAGTGTTAAGAAGAATTAAACACTAAAGGCTGACAGAAGAGAGTGCTGCTGCTGATTTTGAATTATTTATCCCCCAGTTCCTAGACCTACATAACTTTAGAGATGGATATTAGAGATCTATTAGTTTTCCTTGGTGGTATCATTTTAACCTGATTCTTTAAGATCATTGAAGCTTTGCTTTGGTGTTGGTACATTTGAAAAAATAGTCAACTCTTTCAGTCTTTAAAGACTGGTTTCATACACTATAGTCTTCAGTGGTTCTCAACCTTCCTGATGCCGCAACCCTTTAACATAGTTTCTCATGTTGTGGAGACCCCCAACCACAAAATTATTTTTGTTTCTATTTCATGAACATTACTCCCCGGGCAGGGCTGCCCTCTCAGAGAGAGTAAGTACTCTGGGGAAGTTACAAAATTTCATGAAGTAGCAAGGAAAATAATTTTATGGTTGGGGGTCACCACAACACAAGGAACTGTATTAAAGGGTCACGGCATTAGAAAGGTTGAGAACCACTGGTATAGATTGATGTGATGCCTCCAGATTTTTTTTTTCTTAAGATCACTTTGGGTATTTAGGTTCTTGTTGGACTTATACAATAAGGCTATAGTAACCAAAACTGCATGGTACTGGTATAAAAGTAGAGACAGACAAATGGAACAGAGTAGAACATTAGGAAGTTAGTGTTACATTAGGAAGTTTGCTTTTTAGTAGGTCCTTGGTCTCGGGGATTTGAGGAATGAACCCATGAGCAACAGATCAGTGTTAAGACAGGATTTTATTTAGAAATTAGAAAGGAATACAGAAGAAGGAAAAGGCACCAGAGCTACAGGCAGAGAGAAAGAATTAACTGAGGAGTCTCTATGTGGGCTTTTTATTTAGGGGTATTAGGTCTTGAGAATTTACACCTGGGAAGGACTTGGCAAATAGAAACGCGTTTTCATTGTTAATGAGTGTTATTGACAAAGGAATGAATGCAATCTCTCCAGCTCAGGGCAAAAGACCAGGGTGTTCCCTTCATTAACTTGCCTAAGCCTAAGAAAACTGGGGTCCCCTGTCCAGCCTTGAATGGGGGGAAACCTGTATCATTAGGATTATGGAAATAGGGTGAGATTGATCTAATAATGAAATGATTGTATGTAAAGTTTTGTGATCAGGGTCAGGGATACAGGATAATGTGGACATTAGCCTCCACAGAGTACATACTATACTGGGGGCTTGATAAGAGAGCTTGGCAGGAACATCAAAGGACTTCAGGGAAAAGGCCTGCAAGGGTCTGGCTGAAGCCAGAAAAGACCCCAGGAAAAAGGTCCCTAATCAGTACAATTAATCAAAATATGTGCCTAAAGTATTGACACAGTTTTGCCATCTTCATGGTTGTTTGTGTATGCTGGCAGTGAAGAAGCCTGGAGAGTAAGTGGTAATGAAATTGTGAAAGGTAGTTTCCAAAATTTGTTGAGAATTGAATATTTTTCATCATGAGAAGTGGTCCAAAGCCTGGAAGAAGTGGTAGTCAGTTGGTTCAAGGTCTGATGAATATGGTGGATGAGAGGGAGTTTCCAAGTCTAGCTTCTGTAGTTTGAGCAGCACTGTTTGTGCGATAAGTGGTCGAGCATTGTCATCAGAAGTGGATTCTCATGGCTAAAATTGATGGTATTCAAATTATATGGATTGGTTAACACTTAGAGAAACTCAGGTCAGATGATTCTGGTTTCCTGATGCCAACTGCAGGGAAGCATCATTCTGCCTTTGGAGTATTATCATTTTTTTCTTGATTAAACATTTTTATGTATGATAGTAATAAGATCACTAAAATCACAGAGAACTTGGATTCATGCAGTTTGTAAGCAGAGTGTATGAACATTTATGTGCCTGCTTGCTAATAAATATTTGTTTAGTAATTATATATTATGTGACAGAATTTGGTCTGAGACTTGCTTATATTTTAGCCCAGGAGATAGGTCATAGGGGAGATGCCAACTCACTTACATCAGGTTTTTAATGATTAGAATTACCTATAGAAATTACCAATTTTAAGAACTGGAATTAGGTTCAGTTTGCAACAAAATGGAAATAGACTAGGGCATATTAAGGGCCATTGCACTTCCCAAATGGCAGACTAAATCAGAGAACAAATGCCTCAGAAAGGGAGAGAAGGGGACGAACTGAGTTAAAGACACTGATTTTGGGATTTAGGAGGACTTTGGGGATCTGCAGGAGAGCATTTTTGTGAAGAGTTGAGACAAATCATTTTAGGAAGCTATGTATTGTCTGCCCAGACAAAAAGAAACAACTTGCTGAATGTCTAATCTTTTCCTCTTTTGACATTATCCTCCTTACACAATTTTTTAAAAATTCTGTATCTTCACTGGTACAGAATCTTGGTCAATTTCCTACTTTCTTTCTTATGTTTCCCACTACTGCTAACTACATTTCATCCATTCTCACAGACTTAGCTCAAGCCTTACTTTGGCTCCTCTTCTGAATTACTGGATCAGTGGATCTTACTGAACTACTTCTTCATAAGAGAGTTGAGACTGGAGATCAAGATTTGCGAAGGAGAGTATTGACACTGTGGCAAGGCAGAAGGTGCCTTAGCAGGTGCTGGGGTGTCCAGATGTAGAGAACTGTAATGGAACCTTGGAGGATGGTGCAATTTAGAAAGCAGGGAAGCAGTGATCAGAGACAGGAAAGGAATCAGTGGCACTCAGAGAGAGAAGACAAAAGGGGACCATTGGTGCTCAATAATCCATTGTATGAAGCAAATGGTGGTGCTCTTTATGGGAAGTATTTGGAGTTACCAGCGATGAGAGGGGGTGGAGATAATAGGTAGGCAGTAGGAGAATAAGAGACACATCAGACCGCCTACCAATTTATTAACTCCATGGATGCATCCGTGTAGAAAATATTGATGATTCACTGAGGTAATGGTTTTCTCATCTTCCTTCGTTTTCCTTGTTATCTCTTCCTGTAGTTCCTCTTCCCTGCTTCATGGGTAAATCAAATCACAAAATGATTCAGCCTGTGTGTCTCTTCTTGACAAAGAATAGGCCCTGTTGCCATGGGACTCCCGGCAGTTTTCCATTATGAAAATCATTATAAAGATATGTGCACAAGAATAACAGATGAAAGGTCTCATTAAAATGAATGTATAATTACATAATTTTTTACAGTGCTGTCTTCTAGTCTGTGAAAAATGTTCGCACTTAAAGCATTTGAAATAAAAATAATTAGTTCGATCCATGTTGTGTTTCTTTCTGCAGGCTCTAGATATCCCATATTTGAAGTCAGAAAAATCAGCCTGCAAAATGGAGTCTGGGAAGCTAAGCTTAAGCAGCCCAGCTGACCTAGTCTGCTTAGCTCATGTTCTCCCCCATCCCCTGTGATCATCTAGTAATGTTCCACTATGATTGGGAGGATGTTTTTCTCAGGAGACTTGAGGAGGTTGTCACACATAGACAATAGGTGTTGTGATATTGGTAAAGGTTACTTTGATGATATGATGATTCCCTTAGATATCTTGTTAAAATGAAAATCTGTTAAAACGAAAATCTTCTGTTGTTTAAACATTTTGCATTGTTAGAATGGAGGCTTCTTTGATGCTAATTCCTATCAGATAAAGACAAAATTTTTTAGGTCGTTTTCCTCATATTTCATTATAAAAAGTTATTAGAATTGTAACTGAGGCAGAACAGAATTGAGAGGCTATTCTCGCCGTTCTCCAGAATCACTGGCCTTCTGAGAAATAAAGCTTGTTTGGACCTCAACTCTGTCTCTGCTTATTGGCTGGGCAGTGACAGGCTGCCAGACCCTCGTCATCCTATAACATTTTGATAACTTTTTTTCAGTATGAATAGAATTTGAATTGATGGATGGAGTCATTCATCTATCCAACAGATATTTTCTGAATACCTTTCGTGTGCTGGCAATTGTTCTAGGAACTAGAGATATACTGGTGAACATAACAAAAATGTTCCTGCCTTCATTCAACTTGAGTTCTGGATATTAACAAAGGTGACACAGACAACACATTCTAATTTACTTTGTCAGTTTTTTCACTTAGGTAAGTTTTTTAATGTGTCTTCCTCATTTTCCTCATCTATAAAATAAAGTTTTTATGAAGATGAAGTACTTGGAGCATAGTTAAATATTCAACCAATGTGTTAAAGTCAGGGAATAATGTATGCAAAAGTGGCATGAAAACTAAAACAGCATATGTAATTTAATTTGTTAATTACCATGGGTTAGATCACTTTGAAGGCCATTTGGCCTGTGACCTTTATACTGTTTGCACTTGGCCATGGGTGGAAGATGTTCCATCTATTTCTAGTGCTACTGCTGGGAATTCATCGGTCATTTTGTAGCCAAAATTTCTCTGTGTCAGGATTTGAAAAATGAAACCATAGAGCACACGAGTAAGCAAAAGGACAAAGTTGATGAAAAGACAAAAGAAATTAATAAGCATGGAGGCTGCTGTGAGCTGTGATGCCACAGCACTCTACCGAGGGCAACAAAGTGAGACTGTCTCTAAAAAAAGAAATTAATAAGCAACAGAGAGGGAGCAGAACCTCTGGCAAAGGAGAGGGGAACCCAAGTGGGAAGTCCATGTGGGCCTTCTGTCTAGTTTATATATTGCTTTTCCTATCACGTGGGCAGAAGGGTTCTGGGAATGTATGTCAGGAATGGGTCACAAATGGTCAAGAGTCTGCAGCAGAAAATAATCCTAAAATTAGCCAAGGAATGGGGTCCTTCTAGTCCTTGCCCTAGTGAGGCAGTAGGGTGTGTACTTCCTACTCCTGGAGGAATTGCTCAGATGAGGATGGTTTTTCCTGACCTCACTTGAGCCCAGACTATGTGCCTGGAAAGGGCCTGTTTGTGCCTAGAGATGGGTTTCTGTGATGAAACTGAATTCTAAGCTCACCCAGGGTTAGAAACTTGGGGTCCATGTCCAGACCTGAATGGGGGAACCGTGTATCAATTTCAAATCCCAGAAACCTACCTCCAAGACCCTTGTCCATTAGGGATTTATCTGGTCTACTGGGCCTGAGTGAATTAAAACTTTTGACTATGTTCTATATTATGTTTATGAAAACATAAAATTCCTTTTTGATATTGAAGGAGCAAAGGAAATTTTACCCTAAAATGTACCTACTTGACATAAAAAATATTTTGAATTAAACCCTACCTTGTTCCCCTGCTACTCTTATTTACCCTTCACCTTTGGGCCCTGTATCCCCCCAAAAAGGTTAGGGGTAGTTAAATCAGGTTGAGGTCCAATATCTCCAGCTCATTAACCAAGAATCTAACTATTATTCTTCACTGCCCTCCATAGAACCAATGACGGGTAAGATTCCCAAAGCAGGGACAACCTAAGACAGGATATGGAGAGGCTGCATGGTGGATTACATTCATAGTACTCAAAGACGGGTAAGATCACTCTGCATTCAGTCAACCTAAGACAGGGACCAAACCATTGATGTTTGTATCCCCATGACGGGTAAGACTGAAACTGCAAGA
>CAUYPK010019188.1:0-11471 GCA_963574355.1 Loris lydekkerianus
CCCAACTATACCTCAAGACTATGAGGAAAGGACCAAGGAAGGGGAAGGGAGGGGGGAGGTTTGGGTGGAGGGAGGGTGATGGGTTGGGCCACATCTATGGTGCATATTTTTATCTATAATAAAAAAAAAAAAAAAAAGAAAAAAAAAAAGGAAAAAAAAGAAAAAAAAAATTAAATATGTGATTTATTTGGAATTTATTTTTGTTTGCATTACATGAAACTTTTTAGTCTTCTAGATGTATCTCTTTTTAAAAATTCAAAATTTTTTCCATAGATTTGAAATATTGACATTTTTATATATCAATGTTTGTTTACATTTAGGTTTTCAGTTATTGTACATTAATTACCTTTAGCTCTAGTCATGTATCAATACATACTATTTAAATCATGATCCTTACAGTACATTTTAATATACTTTATTATGAAGTAGGGAAATAATTGATATTTTTCTGGAAATTTACTTTTTATAATTTTTAGTATTTCAATGTAAACTCTAGGTCCAGTCTTTTTGTTCCAAAGTATCATACTTCTATATCTGTTTAGATACTATTAGAGTTATGGTTTAGCTTAGAGGAACTAACATATTTTCTAAAGTTTCATCATCTTATAAGGTATATATTATACTTTTCCATTTGTGTAAGTTTTGTTTTGGAACTTTTCAAGAATATTTCACAATTTTCATAATACCTAATTTTTCTGCATTTTAACAAAAGTTTTTCCCAAAGATATACTTTTATTCATTTTGTAAAATTATTTCTTAATAGTTATTTAAACATATGAATTCAAGTTCTGCATGTTACTTGGATTTTCTGACATCTTATTTAAATTATTGCTCTTTTGACATTTTTCAGGAATTATATATAACATACATAATTGTATACTTTATCCTTTCAAAATTTGTAGTCCCTTATACGTTCTTTACTTATTTCCATATTTAAGTTTTCTTTCTAATCCTTGTTAACATATCTAATGTCTTCTCATTCTTCTCATTTTTCTCATATCTATTAACAAGACCTTCAGCACTGCCATGCCTTTTAGGAATCCTTGATTTTCCCCATTATCAATGAAAGAATGTTGATTATAAATTTATTTAGTATATCCCAATAGACATAAATACAGGGTGTCCATAAAGTTTGTGTTCAATTTTTAATAGCTGTCTATTTAAAATAGTTGTCTATTTTAAATTACACATGAACTTCATGGAAACCCTGTACATAATTGTTGACATTGTATTTACTTCAAAATTCTATAAAACCATACAAACACACAAACACACACAAAATGTTAAGATGGTTTTAGGCCTCTGAAATTAGATTAGGTAATATAGTTTATTCTATGTATTAGTTTTGTATTGTTGCAGTAACAAATTACAATACTCTTTTTTTTTTTTTTTTTTTTTTTTTGTAATTGTTGGGGAATCATTGAGGGTACAATGAGCCAGATTATACTCCTTGCATTTTCTGGGTGAAATCCCTCTGTTAATAGCATTCCACCCCCAAGAAATGTGTCACACACCATGGCCCCAAGTTTCCCTCCCTCTTTCCCTCTTTTCCCTCCCCTAGACTCCCTCCCTCAACCATGTACTAGCAACAATTGTCCTCATATCAGAATTGAGCACATTGGATTCTTGTTTCTCCATTCTTGTAATGCTTTACTAAGAAGAATTGATCTCAACTCTATTCAAATTAATACAAAAGATGTAAAGTCACCATCCTTTTTAGTGGCTATATAGTATTCCATGGTATACAGCAGTTTGTTAATCCATTCCTGGATTGGTGGGCATTTAGGTTGTTTCCACAATTTGGCAATTGTAAACTGAAGTGCAATAAACAGTCTAGCTCAAATTTCCTTATGATAAAATAATTCTTTTTCTTCTGAGTAGATGCCCTGTAATAGGATTGCAGGATCAAATGGGAGGTCTATTTTGAGTTCTTTGAGGATTCTTCATACTTCCTTCCTAAAGTGTTGTGTCAGTTTTCAGTCCCACCACCAGTGTAAAAGTGTTCCCTTCTCTCCACATCCATGCTAGCATCTGTAGCTTTGAGTCTTTGTGATGTGGGCCATTCTCACTGGGGTTAGGTGATATCTCAGGGAGGTTTTGATTTGCATTTCTCTGATAATTGGGACAATGAGCATTTTTTCATATGCTTGGTAGCCATTCATTGGTCTTCTTTAGAGAAGGTTCTATTCATCTCACTTACCATTGATATAGAAAATTGTTGGCTTTTTGTTGTTGTTGCTTAATTTGAGTTCTCTGTAGATTCTCATTATCAAGCTTTTGTCTATTTCATAATATTCAAATATCTTTTCACATTCAGATAATTATCTATTTGCTTTTGTGGTTGTCTCCTTAGCTGCACAGAAGTTTTTCAGTTTAATTAAGTCTTATTTGTTTATTTTTGTAGCTGTTGCAATTTCTGTGAATGTCTTCTTCATAAAATCTTTCCCCAAGCCTATATCTTCAGTGTCTTCCCACACTTTCTTGGAGGATTTTTATTGATTCGTGCCTTAGATTTCAATCTTATTGAATATCTGGAATCAATTTTTGTGAGTGGAGAAAGGTGCAGGTTCCTGTTTCACTCTTTTATATGTGGTTATCCAGTTCTCCCAGCACAATTTGTTGAATAGGGATTCCTTCCCCCTCCAGTGAATGTTCTTGTTTGGTTTATCAAAGATCAGGTGACTGTAAGACTTTAGTTTCGTCTCCTGGTTTTCTATTTGATTCCAGATGTCTATGTCTCTATTTTTGTGCCAATAATATGCTGTTTTCTTTTTTCTTTCTTTTTTTTTTTTTTGCACTTTTTTTGCCTGGGCTGGGTTTGAACCCACCACCTCTGGCATATGGGGCTGGTGCCCCACTCCTTTGAGCCACAGGTGCTGCCTAACATACTGTTTTCATTACTATGGCCTTGTAGTACAGCCTAAAGTCTGGTAGGGTAATGCCCTCAGCCTTGTTTACTAAGAATTATAGCCTTAGCTATATGTTTTCTTTTTTTTTTTTTTTTTTTGTTACATAAAAAAAGAATTATTTTTTTCCTAATCTTGAAAGTATAATGTTGGTATTTTAATGGGGGGTGCATTGAATCTGTAGCTTGCTTTGCGAAGTATAGACATTTTAACACCATCTCCCTAGACTTAATCAAGAATAAATAGATCTCCTCAACAGACTAATTTCAAGCACTGAGATCAAAGAAACGATAAACAGTCTGTCAACATAAAAATGCCCTAGTCCAGATGGCTTCATACCACAATTCTATCAAACATTCAAAGAAAAGGTTATACCCATACTGCAGAAATTATTCCAAAAAATTGAGAAGGAAGGAATCTTCCCCAACATGTTTGATGAAGCAAACATTATCCTGATAACAAAACCAGGAAAAGATCCAACTAGAAGGGAGAACTACAGACCAATTTCACTAATTAATATAGATGTAAAAATCCACAATAAAATCCTAGCCAGTAGATTACAGCTTTACATCAAAAAAGTCATATATCATGATCAAGTAGGTTTCATTCCAGGGATACTGGTTTAAAATATGCAAGTCCATAAACGTAATCCAGTATATCAACAGAAGCCAAAAAAAAAAAAAAAAAAAAAAACACCAAAAGATCCTCTCAATAGATGCAATAAAAGCATTTGATAAAATCCAGAATCCTTTTCTAATTAGAATTCTGAAGAATATAGGCATTGGCGGTGCATTTCTTTTCTTTTCCTTCTTTCTTTCCTTTTTTTTTTTTTTTTTTTTTTAGAGACAGAGTCTCACTTTGTTACCCTTGGTAGAGTACCAGGGCGTCACAGCTCACAGCAACCTCCAACTCCTGGGCTTAGGCAATTCTCTTGCCTTAGCCTCCCAAGTAGGTGGGACTAAGGGCACCTGCCACAACCCCCATCAATTTTTTGTTGCAGTTTGATGGGGACTGGGTTCCAACACACCACCCTCAGTATATGGGGCCAGCACCCTACCTACTGAGCCACAGGTGCCGCCCAGTGGTGATGTATTTCTTAAACTGATCGAAGCCATCTATGACAAACGCACAGCTATTATTATTTTAAATGGAGTAAAACTAAAAGCTTTTCCACTCAGAACTGGAGCCAGACAAGATTATGTTCTATCGTCACTACTATTCAACATAGTGTTGGAATTTCTAGCCAGTACAATAAGGGAAGAGAAAGCAATAAAGGGCATCCAAATGGGGGCAGAGGAAGTGAAACTCTCCTTATTTGCTGACAATATGATATTATACTTAGACAACCCCAAAGACTCAACCATAAGAATCCTGAAAGTGATTAAAAAAATACAATAATGTCTCAGGATATAAAATCAACATCTACAAATCAGTATTCTTTGTACATACCAATAGCAGCCAAGTTGAGAAGCCAATCAAGGACACAATTTCTTTCCCAGTACTTTCAAAGAAAATTAAATAATTAGGAATATACCTAACAAAAGAGGTGAAGAAGCTCTATAAAGAAAATTATAACACTCTTAATAACCTAAAAGAACCCTAAATTGCTATCTTTAAGTTCTGTGTGTCAGAAGTCCAACGTGTGTCTGATTGGATTAAAATTAATGTGGCAGTAAGTCTGCATTCCTTCATGGGGTTTCAAGAGGAAGGTCTATTTCTTTTGCTTTTCTAACTGTTTTAAAACTGTTCCTTTATCTCTGTCTCTGACTCACAATAGGTTCCTTTTTTCTTTTTTTTATCAATTCACATGATTAGACTTTTAGTTGACATCAAATGGATAATTTCAGATAATATTCCCATCTGAAGTTTCATAACCTTAATTAAATCTACAAAATACATCTTTTTACAGTCAAAGTAACATAACCATAGGCAATAAAGAAGTAGATATCTTTGCTGTATTGAAGGGATAGGGAGGTTGTAGTCATCATTCTTTCTTCCCTATGCTATTTAAAATGACACAAATATGCATACTAAAATATTTTATGAGATTTAAATTATTATAAATTAATACATAATTATACAAAAATAATAAGATTACAATTGAATAAATTATCTCATATTTATACAAAAAATAATAAGATTGCAATTGAATACATTATCACAAAGTGGGCTAGGAGCAGTGGCTCATGCCTGTAATTCTAACACTCGGAGAGGCCGAGGCGAATGGATTTCCTCAGCTCATGGGTTGAAATGGAGACCAGCCTGAATCAGAGTATGACCACATCTCTAAAAATAGCCTAGTGTTGTGGGCAGGTGCCTGTATTTGCAGCTACCTCAGAGGCTGAGGCAAAAGAATAATTTAAGCCCAAGAGTTTGAGGTTGCTGTAAGCCTTGATGGCATGGCACTCTACCCAGGAAGACAAAATCAAAACAAAACAAAAATATATATATATATATATATATATATATATATATATATCAGAAAGTGAAAACTAGATAATCTCACACATTATCTAGATTCCATAAAATCTTTATGTTGACTTCTATCATTGTTGGTTTTAATTTTTTTATTGATTGCATTTACACTTATTATACATGAAACACTGTAGGTTAAATTTGTCTGTTTGTCATCTAGTGATCAATATTATGTTTGAAAGATTTATTCAAGTTGTTGTATGTAGTGGTAATTTATCTTGTTTGCCATACATTACTTTATTATGTAATGTTATCACAAACAATTACTGAATTATGATTTTGATGGCTATTTGGATTGCTTCCAGATTTGGGGTAGTATGAAAAATGCTTCTACAAACATCTGGTAAACATCTTGTGTGTATATTTGTGCATTTTTTCTTGGGTGTATAGCTAGAAATAGAATTTCTACATATATAGTCAATAGTATATTAATTTAGTACTGCTATCTGAATTTGTAATCCATGGTATTATAGAGAATTTAATGTATTAGATAAGGATAAATATGAAATAAATATGCTATTAAATAGTTGTATAAAAATAGAAACATTCTTGGTGGCTCCTGTGGCTCAAAGGGTTAGGGCCCTGGCCCCATATGCTGGAGATGGTGGGTTCGAACCCAGCCTAGGCCAAAAACTGCAAAAAATATATAAAAATAAAAATAGAAACATTCTTAAAATACATTATTCTTCCATTTCTGAAAAACTAGAGACAGAAAATGGGGCAGAATTTTGTGTAGTATAACCTCGATAATACATTCAAAAAGGAAGTACACATCATTAATTTTAGGAATATTTACTTACTAATTATGATGGTTAATATTTTGTAAAAAAAATTTTTATCAAATGCACAATTTGACTAGTTAGATGAAATTTTGCGACTTCAAATTTTTTTGTTTAATAAAGATGTAGTTATTGATAAAACCGAGAATGCACCTGAGAATTGCTCCTATTGTATTAAAAATTTATTTTCATGGGTTGCATTTTTGAAAATGAACATTTTATTTTCATAAATCTGGTAATTTAGATAAGAAAACAAAACCTCTGGTTCTTTATTATATTTATTATATGATGTTTTAGGCAAATTCCCTATTTACTCTTGTCACAGCATGCACATATTCCTATTAAGACATTACCAAATTCAAAGATATAGTAATGATTTGTTCACTGGAAGATCATGACGAAAAATTTGCTGTTTTATTTTGTACAAAAATATTGAAAAACAGAGAAAAATATAAGAGTAATATCTAAAGTTTAAATTCAAATACAGATATATTTTATCATGTTAAAAAACAAAAATAATTTGTTGTTATTAGCTCTACCAATGAAGGTATTGTTGGCTGAAAACATGTAGGCTCTCAAATGTAAAAAAAGTAAATTTTACTTGCATACAAAACACTAGAATTGAAAGAGAGATTGAATAATGAGCATAGCACTAATGATATTTGATGCAGATGTGTAAACAGGAAATATCTGTCTACTATTTATTAAATTAAAGAATATTTATAAGCCAATATCTAATATATGTTCAATATGGAGGTAAAATTTTTGGCACTAGTACCAAAGTGTTTGTAGAGATTATGGAACATGACATTAAAGTGTGCTACTAGGATGACTAAATATATGCAATTTTTTTCAAGATGGCTGACTAGGGACATCAGTCACCAATACTTCTTAGGAAGAACAACCAAAGATACGGGTGAAGAAGCATGGCTCAAGTGGAATATTGAGGGAAGAGTACCAGAACTTATCAGAGAACCCATAGGAAGAGGCTGGAGCCTCTTTTATTTTAATTAAATAATATTTATTTTAATTAAATAATAATTTTAAAAAATGCAGTAATCTACCCTGGAGGAGCCTGGAATCCCATGGGGGGGTAGATGCCAGGGTTTCTTTGTCTTCCCTTATGCCTGTGGCAGATATCTGGTTGAGAACTGCATGAGAATCCCACCACCACCGCTGTGGACAATAATTTGGGAACTTCTTAATGACACAGAACAAGGCTACCAACTCATGCAAGATCATTTCCTTTCCCCTTTGGAGCTGAGACAAGTGCCATCCTGCTTACACTACTGTTGTGGGCCTCTGTCCTTCCCAAGGAGTCTCAGTTCTTCTATATCTGTATCACTGGATCCCCCACAAATATTCCCCACACCTACTCACACCGTAACAATCTGCTCTAACAGGTCATAGGGTAGCTATAGGACTCCCATAGTTCTACCAACAGGGCAGGCTCCCCTAAGAGAAAAAATAGTACAACTTCAAAGAGTCCCATGGGACAAAAGAACTAGAGTGTGAGCCTTCCTCCACTTGAGTACTCCTCTGCTTGGGAGCTCAAGGTACCTCCACCCCTCCCAGAGGAGATACAGGTATAGAGCTGGGTCCTCTAAAGAAGAAGAATGGATCTACCCCAATAATAAGATGCCAGTGTCTGGGAGCACACATGAAAGCTAGGCCTTCCCCTCCCTGCTATGTTCATCCACTGCTGCAGACATAGCTTCAGCTCTTCCTGTGAGAGGCTGGGGTGGGTGCACAGAGAACAGCCACTTCAGAACATTTGAGGGCAACTATGCCTACTAATGGCATAACCCCCTGCATCCATGCTTACATGGGAAGTTGATCCCAGGAACTTCCCTTCAAAGAGCTGCAGCTTCAGGTAGCAGAGCTTAGGAGAGCTGCAAAGCTATATATTTTGGACTGAGAGAAGAGATTGCCCCCAAATGTTATTTTTTCAGATATTTGTGGGACAGGCATTTCCATGGCCTTCATCTACAGTGAAACTTGGAGATAAAATATGGTCTCTTTCTCTTCCTGCATGGAAAGTCATTAGCCTAAAGACAGGGGTCTGACTGGGCAGAGAAAACATTTCTTCCTACCTTGGTCATGGAACTGGTGAATCTCCTTTCAATCACCCCCCACCACACAGAGTTTGTAGTGCACTCACTACAAGTTCCCACTGCTATCCCCATTCTGCTTATAATGGAGTATAGAAGGATGAGTTTGGTGGTTCAGCTCCACCAGCTTTGTTCCCCATTTCTGGGGTTGAACAGGAAATACAGGACATAGGACATTTCATGGACCAGCTCTCTGCCAGAGCCAACTAAACTATTCTCTTTGCAGGCAAAGATCAAACACATATTTATCACTTCTTCTGCAGCCAGCTGTTGTATGTAAGTTCTATGCACTGTCCCAGAGATTGAATACCACAATCCACTATAAAATCTACTATTAGAAATGCACAATGTTGGAGAAAGAGATAAGCTCCCTGACATCTCTATCATTCAAGTTCTGTAGAAGAAAATGAGTCTTTTTATATTCCCAGCACATTGCTACTGCAATTAGCATTTAAGAAAGCCACCACCAAAAGGTTATACATAACAAAGTATCATATACAGCATTTTGGCATGCTGAAAGTACCCCTGATCAAAACAAAACAACCAAACATAGCATCCATTATAGCTGAACACTAAAGAGAAATTTTGTTTAAAGTTCTATCCAAATAATAATAAATTTAAAAATAAATTTTTTTTTTCAATTCCTGAGATACTTTACTGAGAAGAATATTTTCCAGCTCCATCCAGATAAACATAAAAGAGGTAAATTCTCCATTTTTTAAATGCATCTATCAGGTGTACTGAATTACATGTATAGATTTACATATATTGAACTAGCCTTGACACCTTGGGATAAATCCCAATTGGTCATGGTGTATAATTTTTTTGATGAGTTGTTAGATTCTGTTTGTTAGGATCTTATTGAGTATTTTAGCATCAATATTCATTGGTGATATTGGTCTATAATTTTCTTTTCATGTTGGGTCTTTCCCTGGTTTAGGGTCAAGGTGATGTTTGCTTCGTAGAATGTGTTGGATAGTATTCCTTCTTTTTCTATATTTTGGAAGAGATTTAGTTCTATAGGTATGAGTTCTTCTTTAAAAGTTTTGTAGAATTCTGATGTAAAGCCATCTGGTCCCGGGCTTTTTTTTCAGGGAGATTTTGTATAGTTGGTGCTATTTCAGATCTTAATATAGGCTTGTTCAACATTTCCACTTAATTCTGGCTACATCTTGGTAGGTGGCATACTTCCAAGTATTGGTCAATTTCTTTCAGATTTTCATATTTCTTTTTTTTTTTTGCATTTTCTTGGCCGGGGCTGAGTTTGAACCAGCCACCTCCGGCATATGGGGCCAGTGCCCTACTCCTTTGAGCCATAGGTGCCACCCTAGATTTTCATATTTCTGAGAGTAAAGTTTCTTGTAATATTCCTTAAGGATTTCTTCAATTTCTGAGGAGTCTGTTGTTATTTCATCTTTACCATTTCTGATCAATGAAATTAGGGATTTTACTCTTTTTTTACTGGTTAGATTGGCCAAAAGTTTATCTATTTTATTGATCTTTTCAAAAAACCAACTTTTGGATTTATTGATCTGTTGTATAATTCTTTTGTTTTCAATTTCATTTAATTCTGTTCTGATTTTGGTTATTTTTTTTTTTCTTCTGCTGGTTTGGGGTTGGAATGTTCTTCATTCTTCAGTTGCTTGAGTTGTTCCATTAAGTTATTAACTTTCTCTCTTTCCATTTTCTTGAGGAAGGCTTGCAGTGCTTTAAATTTCCCTCTTAGGACTGCCTTTGCAGTATTCCAGACGTTCTGATAATTCATGTCTTCATTGTTGTTTTGTTCCAAAAATTTGGTGATTTTCTTCTTAATCTCGTCTATAACCCATCTATCCTTCATCATAAGATTACTTAGCTTCCATGTTTTTGTATGGGTATGCAGATTCCTGTTGTTATTGAGTTTAACTTTAATTCCATGATGGTCTGATAAGATGCAATGAATAATTTCTTTTTTTTTTTTTTTAATTTGCTGTGGTTAGATTTGTAACCTAGAATGTGTTCGATTTTGGAGTATGTTCTGTGGGCTGATGAGAAGAATGTGTATTCAGTTTTGTTGGGATGAAATGTTCTGTAGATGTCTGATAAGTTCAGATGTTGAATGGTTAAGTTTAAATCTAAAATTTCTGTGCTTAGCTTCTTTTTGGAGGATCTATCCAGCACTGCTAAAGGGGTGTTAAAATCTCCAACTATGAAACTGGAGGAACTCAAGTTGCTCATGTCTGTTAGAATTTCTCTTATAAATTGAGGTGTATTCTGGTTGGGTGCATAAATATTAATAATTGAAATCTCATCGTATCAAGTATTACCTTTAACAAATATGAAGAGTCCATCCTTATCCTTCCTTATTTTGGTTGGTTTAAAGCCTATTGCGTCTGCAAATAGGATTGCAATGCCTTTCTGCTTTCCATTTGCCTGGAGTATAGATAACCATCTTTTCACCTTGAGTCTATATTTGTCTTTTAATGTAAGATAATATTCTTGTATGCACCAGATATCTGGCTTGAGTTTTTGTATCCAGTCAGCCAACCTGTGCCTCTTTAGAGGACAATTTAAACCATTCACATTAATTGAGACTATTGATAAGCCTTTCGAGAGCTTGGTGGACATTTTTAAGTTTTTTTTGAGACTGTGGAAGTTGGAATTTGATGAAAAGTTTCTAGGTGGGTTTATGTTTGTGGTGGAGGATTATGCTGGTCTTTATGGAGGATAAGTCTGAGAATATCCTGTAGAGCTGGTGTAGTTATGGCAAATTTCTTCAACATGTGAATGTCACTAAAGTATTTAATTTCTCCATCATAAATGAACCTCAGTTTAGCTGAGTATAGTATTCTGGTTGAAAGTTGTTTTGTTTTAGGAGATTAAAAGTAAATGACCAGTCTCTTCTAGCTTGAAAGGTTTCAGCAGAGAGATCTGCAGTTATTCTAATATTCTTCCCCTTGTAGGTAATGATTTTCTTTCGTGTGGCAGCTTTCAGACTTTTCTCCTTCATATTAACTTTAGTGAAATTGATTATGATGTGTCTGGGGGATGTCTTATTCGGGTTGAGTCGTGCTGGAGTTCTGAAACTGTCTGCTGTCTGAATTTTGGAGTCTCTTGGCATGTCTGGAAAGTTCTCCTTTATAATCTCATGGAGAAGAGACTCTGTGCCTTGTGAAGCCACTTCATCACTTTTGGGGATCCCTATAAGACGAATATTGGTT